>CAVLJG010000004.1:103237660-103262691 GCA_963669975.1 Acanthoscelides obtectus | reverse complement strand
ACACAAACACTCAATATACAGATGTTTTAATACGGATTTCTCTTCAGTAAGCGACAGTGCGCCTTAACTGCTAAAGTGCGACCAAACGCGTTGAATTCCGTGTTGAAAGGCTTTAGAGTGACTATATTAAAAAAAGCATATAACGTACTCGAAATTTAAATGTTGATTATTATCAAGACATAATGTAATGTTTTATTTGTGTCATACCTTTACTTGAAGAAGCTCCGCTATTATCTCATTAAAATTGTGCATCTGTTATACAAAGAGGCTAGCACCTTGATGTTGGAACACACTATCCATCAAAACTGTGATCAATTTTCACCACCTAATATTTTCAAACATTTGTGAAACATACGGTTTATGAAACTTGAGAGCGTGGAGCCTATATACCAGGAGAAACAACGGCAATGTTGGTCGACCTCGAAACTTGACGCCCGAGGTACCAGTGGTGCTTTGACAGGGTTGTCATATTGGGGGATTTTCTCCAAATTTTGAGGAATTTTTACTAAGGAAATTTTATTGGGATATAATGTTCTGTAAACGTAAACTGATCAGCAACTGACATGTTTGTCTGTTCCTAACCTTAGATATGACAATATGACCCTGAGCCTAACTAACTCCATGTACTTCTGGTTTTATATTATATATTTTAGTTTAAACCTCATTGAAAATTCCGTTGAAAAAATTACAACTAGGCTATAAGTTTAGTGGCAAGTTTCAAGTGCCTACAAAATTCGCACATCAAATATTTAATTCTTCAAGTCAATGCTAACAAATTAGGATAGATTGATACCCAGAATGTTTCTTCAACTTTTTTTCTAAATTTAATACCGACATTATAGTCACTCTATGCCTTTCTGTTGAATAATATGCTTGGTGTGCAATGAAGCAACTTAAAAGTATCAAACGACTAGATTATTTCCAAAGTCTTATCGACTAAAGTTTGAAAAATACGTATAACATGACTCATGGCAATATATTCGGAGATTCAGTATTAAGAAAACTTAATTTACGTAAAAAATGAGTCGTGAGGTATTTTTCCTCTAGTAAGAAAATTGGAACAAATACGCTCTATTGATAGTATTCAAGAGTTTGAGGAAGGCTTTTGAAATACTTCCAATGTTACTACTATGACGCGATGTTGCCATATGCTCCATTTTCCCTGATATGGAAAAATATATTCACATTTTGTTTGCACCAACATGTACGTTAAAATTTGGGCAAGCAACGTACCAACTGCTTGCGGAAGAAACTGAGAACTCCCAGTTCATTCACTAATTGACCAATCCTTAGATCAAAACATATTTGAAATCGAAATATTTATTAATATCAAATGCAATGCCGCCACACGTTATACTAAATGGTAAATGGCACCTGGTTTTACTACATGTTCATGAATGAGATTTCTCTTTGTGGAAATACATACAACTGTCAAATACAATACGCGACTTCATTCCAGCAGAAAGTTGTGCCTAAAAACAGCAATCCTTGAATCGAATAGGAAGATGAAAAGAAGTTATAACCATTGATTGAGATTAGATCTCAGGTAGAAATGTTAAGCAATAACACCTTCGAAAAAAATTGCTATAGTCCATCTTTTGCTCCAAAGTATGCCAGCCATTCATAGTTAATAGAAATGCCTTGTGAAATTTGCGCTTGACATGGTGAAAACAAAACATAAATGATTGAAAAGTCAGGTGTACATATTTCATTTCGAACAACTTACAATATTTGTAACATGAGCATTTTCATGGAAAAACGCAAACGCTGTCAAATTCAAGATGCAAAGTTCTTGGTTACATCAGTCTCGGTAAGCTCAGCAGTATTTGACAAGACAGATTAATCCAGAATATTAGATCAAGAAGCAATTTTGAGCGATGAACTGTGATTATTCCTTGGTTATGCACTTGATTATTCTGCATTTGTGGTCTACACTGTTTTGTGGTCTTCGATTATAAATATAGTTCATATATAAGTAAATACTTTACTGTGATATTAAAAACACACCTAATTACTTTTTAAACTTTGCACACAAAAAATCAATGCATGACTCCATAGAAACTCAGTAGTGTTCTACGCCTGTTGTCATCTGAGATCGTTTTTCTTATCGAGAACTTTTCACAAAAAAATTTTAAATCACAAAACAAACACAAAAGGCACAAAATTACAGAAAAGCGTAATAATATATTCTTGGGTTGAAGTTTGACATTCAGAAACCGCATAGAAATCACCACCTGTGGACAAGGTTGTTATTCGTCTTAACTGTCAGTAACCGTGACGTCACGAAAGGCCACTTCATGGCGTCATCATTTCACAGATGTTACAAACTGGCGTCGCTCAAAAACAAAAGTTTGAAACCATACACGACCGGTTATGATTTATCGATCACTTAAAATTGCTCATAGCATCACATATATGACTGACAATTGAATTTTTCCGAATGTCATGTCGCCGTAATCATCAAAAACTGTACGAATAATTCTGGGTAAATGGTATGTAGTAAAACCAGGATGTAAATAAAGAAAACAATCGTCCATCACCAAAAATATACCCTTACAGTAACGTAGGCATTTGCTTAAGCTCGTAGTTTTAGCACATTCGGACAGATGTAGGTGGCGCTGCGTGCTATTCGCATGCCAGTTTGCTGTCAAAACGCTTAGCGCGATCGCAAAAGCCTGCAATGCGCACAACGGATATCGTAGTCATTGTAAACAACGTCTTCCGCCACGCACCGACCTACAACGAAAAAACGTTGATTATCAAGGTTATCAACTATTTTTTATTCGTATGGTTGGCGAAATTATCTAAGATTCTCAGGATGTTTTCCATCTGTTAGCAGTACAGGGTGTTCCGAAAATTGCGACTAAGAATTATATTATGCCATCTTGTAGATGAGAAAAAGTGACAATGTCATGTAACCATTTATTTTAAAATAACATCTCAAATAAGGCCAGAGAACGATTTTTTGGATAATTCGGTTTGTTTTCGTTTATCTCCGGAAATACTTGGAATGGCGAAACTTTCCACGTGCCACTTTCTTAGTTGCCTACCCCCAATCTCTTACCGTTTCTGGAAGTCCAATAGTGAGTGCCGAATTTAAACATCCCGCATGTTAACCTACACATCGTGTGGGCGCCCTGATTTGGATTCGCACCACAAAACATCGTACCTCGTGACAAAGAATGCAGGATCGGGCTTGACCCACTTCGAGCTTTTCAGAACTTAATATCTCTGTCACTTTAAGGCTTTGGTGTATGTGTTACTAGGAAAACTTGCTTACTGTTTCCTGAACTATATGATCTGTAAAGTCCCAACTTTAAGGACACCCTGCAATACAATTCCATGTGCAAACGCGTTTGATTACCACTCAGGATTAGGTGTTGTGGGGTGTGCGAAACCTTGTTTATATGTGGACAAGAAGAGTATGTGACATGAGAGCAAACTGACCAATAAAACAAGGAATATTGTTACACAATGAATGAAAACCTGGTCGCCCATCTACTGTCTGTACTTCTACTGTAATAAAAGGTATTCAAGCCATTAAATGTCAAACCTCATGCTGAGTAGTATTTTGATTACCTTAAAAAAACGATTTTTATCATATGCTTTACAACTGATATGATAGAAGCAATCGAGTAACCCACTCTCCACTACACCCATGTACAGGTAACCATAGACTCAAAAACTTTCTCCACCAACCACACATATTAAAAAATAGTGTAACATACATCTGAGACATTCAAATATTTACCATTTCATATGCAACAAACTAAATATTTGTTGTAAAAGTGAAAATAATAATAACAATATGTACTCACCAAATTGCATAACTACATAGTCAGGATCACTATCGTGCACAATTTGAAATTTTTGACAGAAGCCTGTGTAACCCTTCCGTGGAAATTCAGAACATATGACTGGGTATCATCATTCCAAACTGGCGTTTTGTTATGAAGTTCTATCAGGTTATCCATATTTTTTGCTTTCCAGGATTCAATCAAACTTTCACTCTCGTCCTGAGGATAGATCTGCACTCTCTGCTCATCAGCCTGAAAAAAAAACAATCAACTGTAAAAATCACATAATGAATTCTTAAATTAGCATACAACTTAGGCTTAACAACAAGGCTTATTGAATCCAATTCCTAAAGGTATTAATGTTCACTATTTTGTTGAATACAACCAATGATGCTGTTCAAACCATTCTTTTAAAGCATTTTGTGTTGGCCATGATCAGTTGCAAAAATTGGTACACAGAGTAATACGTAAATAAAGTATTTACCATTCCAGGAATAATAACAGTCATTTTCCTAGGCCCTTTGAATCCAAGGACGTTTGTGTCATAAATAACAGAGGCCAGTTCTTGTCGTGGCAGAATGTCCTCTTTCAGATTTGCCTTTCTAGGTGAGACACCATTGTCATAAACTGTAAATTGGGTGCCTAGAGGTTGGATCTCAATTTACCTGAAAAGTATAACCACTATGCCGAATTCTGTTGAACAAAACTCAATCTACAGTGAAATTCAAATTTGACTGACAGTTTTCATCTATATTCATCTAATGGGTGACCTAAGACGTGACCTTGACTATGAACCTGCAGTTTTCTTAAATGAAAATTTCTATTTTTTGACGCTGAAATAAACAGATCAAGAACCGTATGTTCAAGTATGACCAAAGTATACTAAGTGGACATATAAATCCGAACACCCAGTTTAAATGGTTTTATTTTAATAAAATTTTTGTATAAGTACTTAATGAAGCATAATAAGTAAATGATAAAAATTTCAAAATGATTGCACTGCTTTAAAGCCCTATGACCTTTAATAATGTGTGGATGCACCCTGATGTGCTACGCATTCTCCACGCGCCTAGGCATGCTTCTGATCAGGTGGTCAATGTCCTCCTGTGATATCTCATTCCAGGCAACCACCAACTCCTCTCGAAGTGCTTCTAGAGTCTGAGGAGGACGTTGCAAATTGAGCAATCTCCTAGCCATCATATCCCACACGTGCTCAATTGGGGATAAGTCGGGAGATCTTGGTGGCCATGGTAACAATGTGACATCATTATGTTGAAAGAAGTCTATTGTGACTCTTGCAACAGTTGGTCGGGCATTATCTTGTTGGAAAATTGAATCTGCCTGGGTGTCAGATAGGGTAAAAGATGGGGTTCTAGAACTTCGTGGATATAACGCTGCGCGTTCATGTTACCTCTGATGAAGATTAAGGTGACCTGGAACCATAAGCTATAGCACCCCAAACCATAACTCCAACAGTGTAATGAACATGTCTTTCAACAAAAAACTGTGGATTCCTCCTTTCACCACGTCGCCTTCTAACCCTGGCACGACCATCGTGCATGCCTAAACAAAATCGAGACTCGTCACTAAAGACAATACTGTTTACATTCCTGATCTCAGAGTGACCGTTGTCTGCACCACTCAAGGCGATTACGTCGGGTGTTCTCGAGTTAAAGGGAGGACCCAGTTTGGCCGGTATGAAAACAAGCCAAAACTTCTCATTCGTCGGTAACACTTCGCATGCCAATAGGTCTTCCGTGTTCTGCAAAACCATTCATTTTGCAATGGACCTGGTAGTGGAGAAACGGTCCCTCAAGGCCAATAATCTTAGGCGGCGATCTTCACGGTCTGTTGTTTCTACGGCGGCGTCCAGTGCCCCTTGCTCTTTGCGTACGGCCTTCTCGAAGCCATGCCTGACACACCTAACCATAGTGTCTACACTTCTTTGCACTCTAACTGCAATTGCCCGAAAAGAAAGTCCAGCTTCCCGAAGTCCCACTATACGGCCCCTATCAAACTCACTAAGTTGACGAAATCGTACAGGTCTCCGTACTCTAGGCATCGTAACCGATCGTAAAGGATGTCAAGAACCAAAATCCGCCAACGTTGATTCTTTACTGCGGCTGAAATATTCATTTTTAGAGCGTTAGTGAATTAAAAAAAAGCAGTATAAAAACCGGAATGTCCAACTGATAAGGCTGAAAATTTTTTCACTCTTATTTACAGTAAGATAAATACATTCACCAACTTTTATGAAAATAAAACCATTTAAACTGGGTGTTCGGATTTATATGTCACTTAGTATATTTAAGATCAAATGATTTTTTTACAGAAAACATGTATTTTCTTGAATTGCAAATTGTGGACAATTTTAGGTTCAACTTTACCCTTGCCAATGAACCTGACCATGAACTTCAAGGTCATAATAATATCAGATAATTTTTCAAGAAAAGCGAAACATTGCAATCAGTTTAATTTTTACCTTAATATGTTTGATAAAAAATGTTCATTGCTGAATATTTCCTTTATTTCTCTGAAACCAAGCTCGTTCATACTAATGCAAAATAAATTACCTTTACTACTTTACTGGAAATATATCAAGTTTTTATAGTTCACCATATGAATGACGAGTCCAAATAACCAACCAAATACTGAAGTACATCTTTACCTACCAACAAATGATTCAGCACTTCTTGACAGATCCGTAGGATCCGTTGATATCAAATAATTGCTGGTGGTACTCTTTTTTCTTTTCCTAGCAGCCAATAAAAACACCTTCTTTCCATAATCCTTCTCCAAGTGTAAAAAATATGTTGGATACAGCCCTCTGTCCATACCTTTCCTATCCCTGGTAATGCGACATTTATACAACACTTTCAATAGTGCTGGTTGTAGGACAAATTTGTCTACATTACCTTCAATGTCACCTTCAGCTTCCGGAGCCTATGCAAGTCAAATGGAAGAACTTGATAATTTCCATACTGAAGATTACTTAAATGTTTTAATCAAGGTTCAATAAATGCTTATAAAAGATCAAATACACAAAACTATAGAATAAGGCATGAAAAACCACAAGGTTTCACAAAGGTTAATAGTCTAGTTGGATATTAGTTTTAAAAAAGTCCATAATAATTGAAAATCAGACATGTCAATTGTAACTTACCCCATTTGTCTGATGGATAAAATTTGTTTTGTCGTCAATGGGATTTATTGGAATGTTTCCATTGTTGTTTGGGGTAGATGCTACAGGGGATGATTCTTCATCTTCAATATCCATCAGGTCATTGGCATTATCTGTGATGTCCTCCACAACTGTCCCTGAGGTTCAATATGTTATTTATGCATTTTTATTGATTCAGCCAAAGCTTGTGATAGCATCACTCAAGACTAACTACCTTAGAAAATTTGGCATTTCAAGGAAGAAATAGAAATAGAATAGAAAAATGGAACACAATATGCAAATATCAATAACTCACCAAGTAAGATGTTACAGTTAGGTATGGAGTTCCACAAGGAACTGTGTTAGGAGCAGTTTTATATAATCTATATGTGAATAATATTTTTAAATTGAATAATGATGGAACATTTATTGGTTATGCAGATGACATGGCTATTATGTTTTCAGACTTTCAGATAATGATTGGAATTTTTTTAAAGATCAAAGTCGAATTGGATTTCCAAAAGGTAATGAATTTTTTCACAGAAAGGATTTTGCAAACTAATTTTAACGAAATATACTTCATACCGTACATTCCCTTAAGACATCTTCACCCTTTAATAAATTCTAAATTCAAACACCAGATGGCTACAAATAAATAACATCAAATACTTCTATATTTTTAATTTTTTACATGATAGGTAATAAGACAAAATGACATATACATGTTGAATGTCAAAAAGTTAAGATACCTTCTTTGAAAAATTAAATATTTCAGCAGTTTCTTAAATGTGAAATATTTATACGGGATTTATCAACCCACTTATTTCTTATGTACTTGTCATGGGGTGGAGTCATGAATATTTATTATAAAAAGATTGAAACTGCTCAGAAGTGGATAATAAATATTATGTTTAACAGAAATAAATTATATCCGACAGAAAATCTTTATAGGGAATCACAAATTTTGGGCTCCAGGCAACTTTATTTCTGAATAAAATCATATATTTAACTAATCAAAATTTATTGCAATGTATCATAAACAACAAACATGATTCAAAACACATCAGCAACTACAGCCCGATTAAATAAAGCTTCAAGTCAACAATCATTTTATAATACAATTCCACCAAATTTAAAACATATACTCCAAAAAATGTACCAAAATTGAATTAAAGTTGTGAATTCTAAGTCAGCCACTATTTATATTTATATGGTTCTCGAAATGCCCATTTCTTGGGATCGATGCGTTGTTGATTGTTTCGGATCGTCTCTCACACTCTCCTTCACAACAGCAATATTTTCCGGTGTGCGAACGCTCCTTGGCCGGCCAGAGCCTGTCAGATTTGCCACAGAACCTGTTGCCTCGAATTTACGCACCAGACGACCGATGGTTGTTTCGTTTGGGCGGTTGTTGCGACCGAAATGTTCACGAAGCGCGCGAAACGTGTTTTTTATTTTTGCACCATTTTTGTAGTGCTCTTGGATAACTTTAATGCGGTCTTCAATGGAATACGACTCCATAGCGATCAATGGCAAACATTCAACTAACAAAATAACATGTCAGTGACAGAAAACAAACATGGCGTCCTATGTCAAATTGACGTTTACTTTCCTGCATCCCTATTGGACAACCCCTTACATAAACTCATATACATCAAAAAACAGTATGTCCTATGACTGAAGGGTATATAAATTTATACTTTTGATCAAAATATAAAATCTTTTGTGTTTTAAAATATTCTAAGTTTGATTTATTATATCTCAAGCCCAAGTACAAGTTGTATGTTAATGGGTATTTCATATTTATCAGTATATTTTCATGTATTACTAATGCACATTTTGTATTTTAACCAATAAACATTCTTATTATTATTATATTATCACACTGTTCAGATGATACAAAGTGAAAATTAACGCATGATACACATTATAATAATATAATTGTGTCACAACAATCCAGTTAATTTGACATTTGAAAAAGAAAATTGCATAATTTTTCCTATAAATAACAAAATCCTATTGTTTCCAGTAGATTTGTCACAGTATACTATACTAAGCTAATGTAATATTATCTTATGAACTTCTAAAACACTAGTGTGTAAATTTATTATTTTATTCTGAATTCAGTTCTGAGCGGAACTATTTTTGTATACCTCAGAATCAACTATAAAGTCCTTTTTTTAAGTCAATGTTGCCATTATTGTAAATGTTCATTTCCAGCACTCATACATATAACAAGAAATTAAAATTTTATCAAAGAAACATTAAATTTGACACCTATGGTTTTATTTATTGGCCAGAACCAGATATAGATATGAATTGGGAATCCAGTACTACCCTCATATAAAAAGTGGTAGCAGTTTTCTAGCTTGCTGGAGCAGAGATATTACTGCTATAAAGCAAAGCTGTAAAGTGAAATCAAATATAGTTTCAAAATTTTAGTCACCACCCCTACAATTTTATTTTTCTATACAGTTAATATCTAAATGTTAAATTATATAATCTCTAGATGTTCCAAGATATGATCATACTCATTACTAAAATTTGCCTTGTTCAACTGTTATGAGTCTATATAAACGGTAGTTAACTGTTCATGTCTTTAATATCTTTGCAGTTATGCTTCATTGTATACATTACTTATCAAATATGACCAAATAACTAACAAACATTACAAAGGTTTTAAGTAAAATATTGTATGCCTCAGTAGCCCATTCAGTGTATGTAGGAAATGATGTATTACTGAGCCCAAAATACTCTTTAGAACATTTTGATTTACTGGCATGCAATGGTATTTTAAAATACAAATGCTTACCGTCCATGCTATCAGCTGTAGTCAGTATTGATATAACTTGGTCAGGATTATTGTCTCGTCCCATAGCATACTGCAAAGGCCCATCATACCCTATAAGATAAAAACTCTATAATTTTATTTCACTTAAACATAAGATTTCTCACCATGTAGTTCCTTTTGGTTGATGTTACAGGACCGACTTTTGGCCGAGGTTCCCCGTACATCGGAAGCCTGAATCATGCCTGAAGTAAGTCGCTTCTGCTTCATTTTCTGCTCCATTAGCTGCCTCTGCAAAGCAGAATGTTCATAATAATCTACATAAAAATGCCGCCTGACATTTAAACCATACCTGCTGTTCTAATTTCTGAGTTCTTACGTCCATTTCTAACATATTCGCTAGTTGATGCCAGGTTCATCTATTACACGAATGCTTTTGTTGTTGATTGTTACCACTGGAGATGTGAAATAAATCGATTAATAACTTAAAAAACGGAAATCTATAAATGTTTGTTTACTGGTTCTGTTTGGATTGTCCTTGGTGTTGTCATTTGTGGCGTTTTGTTTTGAAATCGTCACATCTGTTCCATTGTTGTACGCTTTGGAGTTTTGATTGTATCCGAATGTGGAATGAGGATCAAACTCGTTCACACTGCCTGTTAAGAGGAACAGACTAGCATGACACACAGAAGTGACAAATGATGCATTCAAACCATGAAACTTTCCGTTTTGTGCTTAGCTTTTCTCTGCCACATTGCCAGTTCTTCCGAAAAATCCAATTTACAGAAGTTTTAATATTCGCACACACATCAGGGACCGACGACAATGCAATAATTTCAATACCACATGTCCACAAAAAAATAATTACAAATTGAACTAAAAAATAAAAATACATAATAGTTAAAACTAAAAAACACGCTTTTATAGCCAGGCGAACTAAAAAGTAGAAAATAATTTTTAATTACAAAGATTTTATATTACAATGGTAGTCAAAATAAAATTATAACAAAATTCAATTTATTAACAGAATAATTCAATTCAGAGTAAAAAGCGTGGAGTGCATTTTACTATATTTTCGTAATTCTTCTCTCATTGATGGTTGCCAATAAAATGATTGTAACATTTAATATATCAAGCACTCCACGCTTTTACTCTGAATTGAATTATTCTGTTAATAACTTACATTTTATTATAATTTTATTTTGGGGGTCATTAATTATGATTATTTCTCGACCATCTACTACTGTAATATATCTTTGTAATTAAAATTTGTTTGATTCGGTTAGCTATTAAAGCGTGTTTTTAGTTCTTCAAACTATCATTTATTTCGGTGATACTAGGGATTCTTTGTAATACCTGGAAATGGTACGGTTTTACTTTGGAACAAGTCAAGCTTAAATTACACAAAATGTACTGCCACTGCGTAGTCTTCTTATTTTCTGATCACAATCTGACAACGTTGTACGTTGGATGGAAAGGAAAGACAGCATTCAAGACTTCAAGAGGCTTTCAATTTCAATTTGCTAAAAAGAAAATGGTGGAAGGCTAAAAGTGATTTTTATCCGGCTTTTCTTTGTGATTTGTAACTTGTATTGATTTTACAATATTGTGTTACATATTGATTGTGCTCGAAAACTACGTCAACTTTTACATGTACTATGCAACTGTATCTTATAGTTATCAAACATGTTGTATGCTATATTTAGGATTATTGCTGAATTGCGGCAAAACATTTTCTAGATAGTTTCAGGAGATTTTTTGTACCAGTCGAGCTTTTGATCTTATAGCTAGATAAATCGTTGCTGTTAGCTTTAACTGCAAGATGTATAACAATGTGAGTATTTAATGATCACAAACATGTTCATCTATAGTGTGAGGTGAGTTTAACGTTCTGACTGGATCTTTTTTTTAATAGTCGCAGTATCCCCAGGGATACCACAGCGGATATCCCCAATATCAGCAAGGATATGAGAACTACAACTATCAAACCTATGGGCAGACCTACACACCAGCATCAAATGTAAGCCCAAATATGTAATTTTTTTTCTCTACTTTGTACTGCGACACCACCAGTTGTTTTACAGTATCAGCGAAGGAGCCCATAAATGAGCATATTTTTGTTTCAATATTTGGTCATAATTTTGACAACTATGACCTAGCCACTGTGAGCAAATTGCAGAATGTGGCTTGGATCTTCATACATAGCTCAGCAATGTTGTCTGCTAGCTATAAGCAGACGAGAATTTCATGTTAGATGAACTACAAAATCAGGCAAGAAATACTGATGAAACTGTATGCATTATAGCAGCTTGCATATCATTACATTAAGTAGGATTCTGATTGTTCAACAACCAGGTAGCAACATATGAAAATATGTAGGAATATCAAACATGTCTATGTAGCCCCACTATACTGAAAATGTATTGTAGTATATTGCTGACTACTCTACTGCTACGAGATAAGCAGTAAATATATTGGCCATTTATGGGTGCCCTAATACTATATAATCTATATTTTTTCTATCACATGCTGATCTATTTAATATTTAATTTTCCACTTGGCAATGTGTTGACATTTAGTGGCATATCAGAATTGCTTTTAAGTAGATTTATTTAGTTCTCAACTGACTGGATGAATAGTATAATCATTTGAACCATTTCATTAGGCTCAGTCTGAGTATATGCTGTAAAGTGACTTAATTCTTTTTGTGAAATAGCTCACAAAAAAATGTTACCGAGAAGGCATGGAACAGCACAAGTGGTCCTTTTCAACAAGGAATTTCTGACTGTCATAGACTGCCAAATATCTATACAAATTGACAGTATGATGTAGCATAGCTACATGCTGAAGTTATACTGGCAATGACTGGAACTTTCAGAAATTCATTGTTGGGAAGCCCTGAAGGTTTGCTCTTGTATTTGATGATATATTGAATTTCACTAAAGGATCACTTGATGGTTGTTATCACTCTTTGTCATGTTGAAGTATTATGAAAAATATACAGGGTGGCACATCGAAAATGAAATAGATGCATTTACTGGAACCTAGTTTTTTTTTTTGGAAAAACGCTCAGTCCCGCCGATTTTGTTTTTCGAGGGGGATACAAGTTTGGAAAAAATCACATTAACACGTGCAGCCCCCTGGGCGGGTGACACCAACTCTAAAATCTTAAATGGAAAAGGGGGGTTGAGTGATACCTTATTATAAAGGTATTTCAATTCCTTTATAATGATGTAAAATACATGAGTTTCAGTTCAGTAGTTTTGAAGATTTAGTGATTTAAAGCTTAAAGTAGACTTTAATAGGTACATCAGATTAGTTTGTACTACTTGCAGAAGAAATTTGAATAAAGAATTTAACTAAATAAGTAAATGCTTTTCTTCACTACGCCCATGGTTTATCATTTTGTTGTTGAAAATAGCTATTGGAGCGCTTTTTTTTTGTGGCAAAAAGTTATTTCTTGAAGAAAGATAAGGAAATATCTGGTACTTATTTTAAATAGGAATTTAGTACATAGTTTGGGATTGATTTGACCAAACTTTGTTGCTAAAATAACTTGTAACACTTTATTACATAAATTAACCATGGTATATTCCTCAGCAGAAAGAGTTTGAAATTATCGAAATATTTTTCGGAAATAATCAGTGCGCTAATAGAACAGCAGAAATATTTAATGAGCGACATGAGAACAGTAACGTGCATCGAAAATACGTTCTAGAACTTGTAGCTAAATTTCGGGAAACTGGGTCAGTCGCCAGTAAAAAACGCAACATTGAAAATCCCATAAGTAACGAAGCAATAGAAGTGGGGGTTTTAGGGCAAGTTTATGTAGATCCTACGTTAAGTACCCGCAAATTATATATATTATATCATTATAAAAGGAATTGAAGGACCTTTAAAATAAGGTATCACTCGATCCCCCCTTCCATTTAAGATTTTAGGGTTGGTGTCACCCCCGCCCAGGGGGCTGCACTTGTTAACGTGATTTTTTGCCAAACTTGTGTCCCCCTCGAAAACAAAATCGACGGGTCTGAGCGTTTTTCAAAAAAAAACTGAGCTGCCTGTAAATGCGTCTGTTTCGTTTCGATGCGTCACCCTGTATAATACTTTACTGTAGCTAAATTTCGGGAAATTGGGTCAGTCGCCAATAAAAAACGCAACATTGAAAATCCCATAAGGAACGAAGCAATAGAAGTGGGGGTTTAAGGGCAAGTTTATGTAGATCCTACGTTAAGTACCCGCAAATTGGAGACTGTGTGTGGTGTTAGTCGACGTACTGTCCAACGGATTCTAAAGGCCCATAGTTTTCATCCGTATAAAATTCACCTGGTACAAGAACTTAATGAAGACGATTTTGATTGGCGATTACAATTTTGTGAAGATATGAGTGAACGAATAATAAGCGATGAACATTTTCTACTCAATACTTGCTTTTCCAACGAATGTTCCTTTTTCTTAAATTGCGTAGTAAAGCGTCATAACTGCCGATATTGGTCCGATTCTAATCCCAGAATTTATCATGAGGTTCATACACAGCAGCAACAAAAATGAAATGTTTGGGCTGGTATTTTTGGCGATCATTTAGTTGGTACTTTTTTCTTACTTGGAAATTTGACCAGTGAAATGTATTTGGAATAATGGAGGACGCCATATATCCTGCATTAACCGCCATAATTAAAAATCGTAATGATCGGCGGTACATTGCGAATAGGTTGATGTTCCAACAGGATGGTGCCCCACCAATTATGCATTACGTGTTCGACAATATTTAGATCAGACGTTTCCAGATCGATGGATTTGTAGAAGAGGTGCCATTGAATGGCTCCCAGGATCGCCAGATTTATCACCTTTGGATTTCTTTATGTGGGGTCATTTAAAAAGCAAAATCTATGCTACTCAGCCAACATCATTAGAAGACCTGCGACAAAGAATTATGAATGAGTGCCTTCAAATCACTCCTCAAATAATGCAAAATGTGCGGCAACGTTTTGAGCAAAATCTTTATTATTGCATGGAGAGTCATGGTCGCCATTTTCAACATTTACCTGCCTAACATGTCAATTCATTCTTCATTTTTAAATTACTTTGCTGCCAAATGTATTGATCTCCACTAATGAAGATGTATTAGTTTCATTTAAGCTTTAAATCAATAAATCTTCAAAATACTGAACTGAAGTACATTAATTTTATATCATTATAAAGGGAATTGAAAGACCTTTAAAATAAGGTATCACTCGACCGGGTTCCATTTAAGATTTTAGGGTTGGTGTCACCCCCGCCCAGGGGGCTGCACGTGTCAACGTGATTCTTTGCCAAACTTGTGTCCCCTCGAAACCAAAATCGACGGGTCTGAGCGTTTTTCAAAAAAAAAAACAGCTGCCAGTAAATGCGTCTGTTTCGTTTCGATGCGCCACCCTGTATATTGTATTGAGGATCCCTTCACACACATATATGCTTCTATTATCTTGGGTTTGATATGATAAAAGTTCATAATTCTGTCCAAGTATACAACCTTAATATAATCAATATTTTGAAATTGCTTTAGAAGATATTTCTTTGCTCTTGGTAACGTGAGAATTACCTCTAGAATGTTTATTTCAGATATTTTTTAGCCCTTGGTAACATGAGTACTGCCTCTAGAATGTTTACTTCAACCTTGTGAACACTTTAAGAATAATATAAAAATATTTATTCCTTACTAATTTGTCCTGGGGAAATTTTATCTGATCCATCTCCCAATCCTGCCTAGGACTGCTGCCTTAGTTGCCCCTAAATCAACCTGTGGTCAAGTTGTGATACTGTTATTGATAAAATTTTGAATGAAGTATGGATAACTATTTTTATTTCACATTGGACTTGAAACTTTGAAATTTAGAGAAATGGTTTTTCTCAGGTTGCTACCCAACCAGTTCCGCCTGGTGACGGTTTTACAGCCACAAACTGGACTACTACAACAACACCAACTACATCTTCAGATAATTATACTACAGTCAAAACAGATGGTAAGTGAAAGAAATATATCACTTTTTAATCATCTCAGAAGCTGTTCAGCAAGATGTCCTTTTTACTTATTCATTATATGTTCAAAAATTTCTATCACTCATAGAGACAGTTCACACAGCTTCTGAGATACAGAGTCATGTCAATAATAATTATTTGAACCTGTAAGTTATGTTTCTTACTAGTGATTGCATAGTTTGATGTTTGTATGTATTTCAACTATGTTGGACGTAACTGACTCAGTCAATTGTCCAGTCCGGTCAAGTACAGATAAACAATGAACCAATGCAGTTTTTTTACTAATGGTGGGTATTACAATAGGAAATAACTTTTTTGACATATATGAGTGCTTTTGCATGCCCAACATAAAAAAGATTATTATATTTTGAGTGCAGTGATCTTGTGTCCAGGTATGGACTTGCAACAGGTAAATCAGGATATGCTTCATATTATGCATAATTTGTTACTTTTTATTTAAAATAAATAAAATGTACTTGGTGGAACCCAATTTAACTTAGGTATATCAATATATTTTGTAAAATAATTGTTTATATCTCTCTACTTAAAATTGTAAAATGATGCATGGAATAAAGTTATTCATAATATAGTTGAGTTTTTATTCATGTTTTTGGGTTTGCCTTGAGGTAACTTGATTTCCACGTTGTTTTGTATTATTTTCAAAAGCATAATGACACATTGCATTTGCAAGTGACAAAGTGAATTGTGGAAAATTGATGGGGTCAAACTGCAGTGAAAGAGTTTTGATCTTGTTCTTTTAGGCCGAGTTCATAAACTGCTTAACTTAATTCGCTGGTCACTTATTTTAGTACTACCAGTTGTCTAATTTCATTGCAGTTTTGCGGCGAATGTAGTCTCAACCTTCCTCCACGCGATGCCTTAAAGCCCACTGCGATCATATAGAGTGTGTGCACTAGAGCACTTAAACTAACGAAATCCTATATAGAAAAGTTACTGGGATCTTTACATGAATCTGCCGCTACAGTTCACCTTTTAGCGCTGAACTCTGAACCGTATTTTATGGTATTCTGGTGTTATAATGTTTTATCAATTGATCATATGAGCAGAATGACGTATCCAGCATTTAGGCTCCCATTGTACACTTTCCCTCATTTCTTTCATTTTCAAGGTGGAGCAGTGTACTGTGAACTTTATAATACAATACATACATAAGAGCGCCGAATTTGATTTTCAAGAAAAACACAATTTCTTTTCGAATTAAGCGAGTATTTATATTTCAACATGAAGAGGAATAGTTGCGATTAAACATGAAATAGGACATGGTAAATAGTCACCAAGAAACCTCTGGCACAGGGTTAGTTTTTTTCTTAAAATTCTGGGTAACGTTTTCGCACAACTGTGGCTCTATTTCGTCGATAACGCTCCGTATCTTTAAGGCGTTCAACTGTTTGCGGCTTGTTCGCATACACCTTTTCTTTCACATAGCCCCAGAGGCAGAAGTCCATTGGCGTTAGATCGCACGATCTTGGTGGCCAATTTTGACAGCCAAACTGCAGTAACACTATTGTTTCGCGTGCTGTGTGGCAGGTCGCACCGTCTTTTTGGAACATCAATTCGATCCAATTGGGGCCACAATAATTGAACGTTGCTCGTTTGAATATTGCGCCATGACGTCTAATCGCGTGGTCTGGAGTAACACTATCCCATTTGTACAACAAATGGCGGCAATTAAAATCCGGCGCGCTTGAGACACCATTTCCGTTTCTAGTGCAAAAAAGGTGACCATCATCACTGAAGTGTTAAAATATACTGTGTCAATCCCAGCCCTTAGATTTGGTCATAGGCTGTTCCGACTGGCATAGATGTGACTTAGGAGCTAAGGCAATGTTGCTAAACAACATGCTTTGTTTCACGTCACGTCATCAACAGTTCCCACCTGCCATTTAACTGAAAGGGGTCCTAACAAATTTGCTACCTGAATCGCTACATGAACGCTACAACACAGCTAGTGAGTTTATGTCAGTTAAAATTTAGGACATCCTCTTAACAAGTTCTGCAACCTACAGCAGCCCATTTTAGCAAACATACAAGCAAGATTAAGCTGAAGATCACAGCTTATGTATCACAAAACCTTTATCTAAGCCAGCAAGAAGTGATATGGCTTCTTGGTTTATAAAAGTATTGGATACTGGTTTATTGATCAAGTTACCTCACGGCAAGTACCTACTTATCTGCAATGACCAGCATCTAATCTCTCTCTTTCGTAGGAGGATCACAAGGCTAGTCCTACATAAAAATGGACCTCCAGAGACGTTCTATCTTCATCAGGTGGTCAGCAATTAAATGTGTTTATTGAACGTCGTGTCGATTTACGTAAAACTGACTCCGGTTTTTTCTTGTAGCTGTCGTGAAGGAAATGGAACAGCAAAAAGCGCAGCTGACCAAGCAACGTGAAGAATATGTACGCAAGGTATCCGTGCTGCGCAGGGAACTGGATCAGCTGCGCTTGCAGAAAACGCAGCTGATGGGAAGCAGCAAGTCTTCGGATAGAGATATTTCCAATATACTGAAGGAAAACGACAAATTGCAGGTTAGTAAGTTTTCAGTATCATCTGGGTGTGATATTTTCATACAGGCCAATTTTTTTCTTTGCTAACCTATTGAGACTATTTGAATAAAGAAGTGGAGAGTGGTATATAGCAAGAAAGCACCGACGAAATAATTCGATCTTTTATGATTTGACGATTCGTTAATTCCCTATTTTCAAGGAAGGCACATACCTATTGCTCTGTGTTCGCGGTGTGCGCGATGACAGCGCTACCTATCGCTTGTCGGTCAAAAATATTTCATATACTCGCCTCACTTGTGTTTTCCGAGTTTAATGCACGTTCTTTTCACCAAAACATCAGCAGGTTTCAATGAGGCGGAGAATTCTTCCCCACGTGCACCCCCCTTATTTCAACTGTATACCAGCAGTCCAAACTCAGCTGAGTGAGATTTTGGTCTCACTTGCAGCTTTTAGGCAATTGCAAGAATGCTTAGTCTTGAGTGTAGCTCCATCATAAATTGAAAAAAATGTCATTTTTCAGGTTTTTTTTTTGAACTCTGAAATGAGCCAGACATTCACTGATTTGACAGTCTCAATCTCTGTTTGAACTGTCTCACTTCACATGCAAAACGAATGCAGCAACAATTCTGTATCTAGCAGCTGATAAAACTGTGTTCTGAAGTTGGGACTTTCGTTTTCAGCTGCGAAAAATGATAAAAAGTATACTTTATCTGAAGTCACTTGAAATAGCATAAAAACCTTTGGTCGGCGCGTCCTTTGTAATTTCATGACGTATCATAGGCGTGCGGTCATTTATTTACAACGATAATAATAATGTTTTTATATCACAATAAATGGATTTTACTATCTTCTTATTTTTTTGAATTGGGATAAAAAATACTTATATTGGGAGTTTAATTTATGTTGACTGAAAGTTAAGAAATGGAAAAATTACAGAATTCCAACGTTTGACATAGGCAAATATTTACATAGCAGGTAGGTATATAAAAAGGTATATAAAGACTTACATTATAGGTATTTATATATCATCCTCGCCTTCGGAGCTGTCGCTAGAGTCATCTTGTAGAGGAATTACAACGGGATTTACAGGAGGCAAAAACCAATATTCATTTCTTTTTCAATAATATGCCTAGAACAATGCTTCCATAGGTCTGTGGCAGCAATATGAGATACTGCATCTCTTATTGTGGCCAATAGCGATTCACTTAATTGAGGGGTCTGATTATGTTTTCTTACTTTTTTTTAAAGCAGCCCAGACCAACTCAATCGGGTTAAAAATGCAGTAATAGGGAGGTAGACGTAATACTCATGGCCATTTTGCTGAAGCAGATTGTCAACAACATACTCTTTTTCAAATTTTTGTCTTTTAATATGATCCAATAATATGGCTTTGGTTGATTTTGTGGTATTTCCATTCCCTTATCCTTCATAAAATCAATAATGTCTTGTTTTTTGTGCCTGTATTCGGAATTTTGTTTTTGTGTCGGGAATGGTATGGCGCATTGTCCATAATAATCACTGAATTTGGGGAAATGTTTGGTATTAACTGCTGCTCTATCACTTTTCAAATAAGTCGGAGGTCATGTCCTCATGATAGTCGGCACATGATTCTTGATATTTTTGGCAGATAACAGCAAGGCATTAGGTATAAATCCATTTTCACTGCCAGCATGGAGAATAATGATTCGTTTTCCACGGTTGCATGGTGCATTTAAAATGCACTTGTTGCTGTCGTCAACCCAGCCGTACTGCACAACATCATGGGTATCATACCACGTTTCATCCAGGTAAATCAGATTTCTTTTCTGCTCTCTATAGATTTTAACTTTGTGCAAAAATTCTTGGCGCAATTCAACCATTCGAGACGACTCCATAATCACCATTCTTTTATCTAATTTTTTGTATTGAAAACCACACAGTTTTACAATACAGTGCAGTGAGTCTAAGCATTTGTAATTATAAAAATCTTCAGGATAATCTTTTAATTTATCCCGTATCATTTCCAACGTGGGCACCAAATTTCTTTATAAAATCCGTATATTATACGACGAATATCTTCCTGAAACCCACGTCTATTCTTTTTAATTTTTGCCCTATGCGCTTTCTGTGGAAGGAATGGTTGACTACATCTCCCTTTTTATAACCCGATAAATGGTAGACCGACTGATTTTTGTCAGGATACAAATTCTGTTTAAAATTTGATTTTGCGAGGAATCTGGATTTTCGTTTTTCAGACAATCATACATATTAGGATTACTCTTTGGGTCTGTCCTCTAAATCTTTATGAAAGAATTCTGCCTGCACAGGTTCATCAACATCTCCTCGTGGCTTGGAGCATTTTCCCAAGGTCTCCAAAGAGCCATATTTAGCACACACAAGAACAATCAACACAACAATTAAATCAACAAGTAAACTGAGTATTCAAAAGTCAAAAACACACAAACTAATAAAATCTATGAAAAAACACGGACAGACTAAAGACAAACACGTTTATTCACCGCTACACGGCACTGGCTAAACTGTTTCAATTTTCAGTAGCCACCTGCACTTGTTCGGAGCTCTGAAATACATGCATAGGCGTGCTTTACTCCACGTGGACCGGTGAAACTGCCTTTGATCTTATACGGGGGATATTTGCTGCGAAATTTGGCGATTTTTGCAGCAACAGAGCGTGTTAAATATAGATATATAAAACGCACCCGGTATTTCACAGTGTTTCAAGTGACTTCAGATAAAGTATACTCATCATTCATTTGATAAAAATTTCAAGTATCACCGTGCCTTAATAACTTATAAATACTATTCCAAGTTGTTAACATCATTGGATTAGTTTGTTGTATCACTGTTATAACCAGCACCCTATTAAGAATGGGCAAGAATAAGTATTTGCCGGAAGAGTTGAAACTTAAAGTAGTCGAGTTGAAAAGAGCAATGTACTATAGCAAGAAACTTAGACTTAAGCGAGGGTATCATTCAAAAATTCTAAAAAAGTTTCGGTTACTAGGAAACTAACTAGGAAAGGCCAGACTTCAGTTTGCTCAGAGACATTTAATTTGGACACCTAAAGACTGGAGTGACGAAAGCAAATTTAAAATATTTGGTGCTGATGGAAGATTGTTTGTATGAAGACCTGTCAAGAAAAAATTGATATCAAGTATCTAACGCCTACAATAACGCATGGTGGGGGGGTGTTTTCACTAGTCTGGAACGGGCCCGATAATGAAAATAACTGGGAAAATGAATCGCTTTATGTACCGCGACATATTACAGAATACTAAGTTACCTTATGCCGAAGAAGAAATGCCGTTATGTGGAGATATCAAGAAGATAACGACCCGAAACATACATCCCATTTAGTAAAAAATTGGTTTTTAGAGAAAAGCGTTGATTTACGGGAATGCCATTCGCAATCCCCCGACCTCAATCGAATTGAGCACCTTTGGGAACACTTAGAGCGGGAAATTCGGCAAAGAATTATTCATAGTGAGAATGATGTATGGAAGGTTTTACAACATAAGTAGCGGAAGATCCCAGTTGGTGGGTGTCGAAGTCTTGTTGATTCCATGCCACGAAGATGCAGGGAAGTCATTAAGGCGAATGGATTTTCAACAAAATACTGAACATTGCTCGTTTAATTTGTATGTTTAAATTTTTTTTTAATAAAGATATCCTATCCATACTTTTGACCAAAGGTTTTCTTTATTTATCAAATATGAGACTTGATTTTATTTTGAATTATCATTTATTTCTAAAATGTTACTTAGTAGTGGATATTTATTTTTTAGTATGTAATAATTATTGATTAACATATGAATGGTACCGGGGTATTACGACCATAGTCCATCCGGACTGATTTTGAGAAAATCGGTAATTAAGGTTTACTTACTTGTTGGAAGTAAAATGATGAAAAAATAAGTCGTAAAGAATATCTTTGCTAAACAGTGTGTTTATGGGTAAAATAGATTTTACAAAATGAACGCTTACTCAAAACTAGTAACATAACAAATAAAAGATGATGTTAAGCTCTGAGATATTCTTAAGAGATATTAACTGTTGATAAAATGCCCTGGAATCTGATCTCTCTAGAAATTTGGTCAGCTCCTGCAGATCCTTCCATTTCTTACTTATAATTGGGATTGAGCCCTGGTAAAGTTTTCTCAATGTTTCCTCTTCTCGTAGTTGTTGATCTTTTTGCGTCTTTTTTAGATTCTTCCGAATTACCTTATCAAATTTAGAACTATATAGACCCATGTATGTCGATTTGTGAAAAACTACGCGAGGATTCTGTTTACAGAACTTGAGCAACTTGACTGGTCGGGTTGGAAAGGGGCACTTCGTTGGATAAACGGCGATAAAAACGTACTCCAATCTTGAAAATCAAAATTTTTGCCATAATCAATGACTTCAAATGGTGTAGGTTTCACACGGCAATCTTTGAATTCATCTCTCCAGTATCCGGTACCTCTTTGGTTCACGAGACATACCTTTATCACATCGAGATATGAATGCCCCCTGATCCGAAATATTACTTTCACAATAGTAAAACGAGTTTTCTTGATAACCAAGTAATGCAAAATCGAATAACTGTAAAGTTTTTATTTTCCCTGCACAGGAGTCGCCGAAATGGCAAGTTCTTTTACGTCCATAGGCAGGAAAACAAGTGATACGCATAGAACAGATATTGTGAGCCTTTCTTAGCAATAGATTCTCGTAGGTATAAAGAATTTGCTTTTGACAGAATGTGGATGTTAAAACTGATGAAATTTAGTTGCCGCTTATAGTAAACATCATTGTCGTGATATTTGGGAGGGCAAATTTTTTTGGTAATCCATGGTGATACTTTCGATAGCGCGGAACTTCGAGGCACGTTTCCGGTAAGTTCTCTTTAGACTGTAAAATCGCTCACTCCTTCTTTGATGTAGTGTCTTCTCAAGTATCTTTTTCTCCAATTGTTACTTGCTGACTGTGTGGGAATTTAAGGTAGCGGTAAGTGAAGATATATCAGCTTTTAAGGAATCACACGTACTACAAGTATCTTTTCGTGGATAACCGAACGATATGTGAAGTTGTTTTCAAAGATTTCTCGGAAGGATTCATAGGAAATCTTGTTTTCAACATTGTGTAATTTTGCGATATTTAGATTTTCAGGTAGGTAAACTTTTTGCGAATCTGCCAAAGAATAATGACATTTGCGGCATTTGAGGCTCTTAATAAACTCGGTCACTTTCTGTTTTGTGTTTTGTGAAGTCGTGTGTTGTGTTTTCCACGCATGTCGATGGGCGATTTCCCAGTTGCAACTAATGAGTGTCTTATGTACCGAACTCGACGAACTGTAATTCCGTGTAAAGACAAAAAAGCCTTAAGACAACTGGAACATCACGTATAATTCCATTTTCAACCAATCGGACACGATAACTAAATGAAGCATTATTAAGCCTTGACTCTGCTTAATTTTTCGAGGGTGTCTACGCATGATAGGAAGAACAGTGATAAGACTAAGATCAGCGTTTTGTGCATTAGTGGTTCCTAGTTAATGAAATTCACGAAGTCTACAGCGTTCAGGTTCAGGAACTGTAGTAAACTTCGAAAACGCACAAAAACAATCAGATCCAAGTTCGTGGGTAGTAACGCGCAACGTTTTCATTACGTCTCTTTGTCACCGTGTTTTTTTTGCGTTTTTTCGTTTCTCTGTTTGATGGGCCTGGTTCATTATCACTTGAAACTGAATAGTCACCATCCATCATACACAAAACCCGTATTATAAACTAAATTAGCGAATATAGTCAAATTCAAAATATCAGCGTATACAACTCTAATAGTTGGCTGATGCAATAACGAAGCGCCCAAGCAGTACGGCCGATGCAACCCGCCTTTCCGTATGGACTGATGCCGTTTTTCCATACACGCGCAGGAACTCATGCCATTCTTCCCCGGCACAGGGAATCTTATAGCTGTTGTTTTGTGAACCTAAGCCCTTTTACAATTTAAGAAGCTGATTACAAGATAGCATCAGGAAAATGCCACCAAAATAAACTGACAGCTCAATTTAGCCAAATAATGAACTAATGCCGTTTTTCCCCCGGTACCCTTGATATAAGAGTATAATCAGAAAACAAATCTTTCCATAATTTTGGCCATGACTGTATATGCCGCGAAATGGAAACTTCCAAACTTCAAGAACACAATGTATTTGACAAAGGAGCTGATTTTTCACTCATCTTTAACATTACTTTTTGTATTGTTTTATATTACAATTTTGTCCTGCAGGCTAAATAAATACTGTATATTAGGAATTCGACTTATTTACTAGTCTCCTTAACATATTTTTCTATTCCAGTCGGAGATCCAAGGAAAAATGAAGGCTATTCAAAATGTCATTGAGATGCTCTCTAGCATTATCAAGGACGGAAAATCCGTGGCAGATTTAGAAGCATCCTTGAACGAAGTCGCTAATGCTCATGAGAATGCGTGGACAGCCACTCCCGAAAAAAAACCGTTCTAGTTATTCCCATTTTCAGAAGTAAGGATTGAGAATGAAATACATGCTTGTTTTTTCAGCACATAGTTGAATTTTATTATGATCGTGAGAGTGCCGACTGAATGTCAAATGTCTTTTAATTCCACGAACTGTATCTGTTGAAGTTGGTAGTTTTTTGAATATGAATTTTCGGAATGATTTCCAAAACGTAACAGCGTATGATTTGTTATTTTATATGCTTTGACACTGCTGGTTTTCAT
>CAVLJG010000004.1:103176559-103237160 GCA_963669975.1 Acanthoscelides obtectus | reverse complement strand
ATATAGTAAATTTACAGGTGTTTCGACTATAGCGTATCCAGGATCGGCTGTCACAGCAAATTCGTAGATCGTGTGTGCAGGCGTGTCTCCGTCAAAGGCTCCCGACGTAATGTTAGCATCAAAGTGTATGGTTGATACTTTTATTATGTTTACAGGTAAATCAGAAGAATGCTTTTGACCAGGATTAAGAACTTTTTTCGAGAATCCCAATAGATGTCCAAGATTATTCGGTTCTGTAAAAACTATTTTATAATACTTGCTAAAGATTTCACATTGCAGTGTATTATTGTTAGGTTTTAGAGAAAAATAATCATCCGAGGAGCAACTTCATTTTCAAGATTCATTTGCGTTCGTATAAATGTTTCTATGTCGGTAATTTCATAACAACCTGTCGGAAACTCGATGACTTTTAATTGACCACCACCACCTATCCGGTCGATATATAAAATTTATCTCCTTTTTCAATATTCGGTATGGAATTGTATGAAGTAAAAGACCTAAGCGCCAATTCATAATCTTTTTTCGGATCCAACACTATCGGTGTTGAAGGACGAAATGAAAATATATGAGTAGTGCTATTGACTCTCAACAACTGCGACATGATGAATGAAAAAATATAGCTGTGTACTAAGCATTTATTCAAGTTTTTTTTTTTGTTTTATTTTCGAATGGATAATTTACAGAAATAACAATTTGCTTGAGCAGTAGCCGGTCCATCCCAATGTGTTGTCCAATCAGGTCTGTTGTAGTGAACATAGCATGGAAGTCGTATTTGAAGATCAAAATTGGATGTGTATTCTGCAGGCAGTTTGTGCCATATACTCAATAATTCTGCAGGTCTCACATTGCTTATTAAATATTCCAGCGGCGGAATATTCTTCTCAAACTCTTCTAATGTAAATTCCGATAATGTTTTATTATCCATCGTTGTTGTTGTTGTTATTGTTTAGAAATTTCAAACACAATTGTCCGCAATTAACTTGATTATAAGTTTGGTAAGGATCGTTGTTGTAGAAAATTTTAGCGTTTTTCAGATATCGAACAAGTTCCGTGGAGGCTTCAGGTTACCAAATGAATCGAAATACTCAACGTTGTTGTTTATCTTTTTATAAGCTACCCAATGAGTTCCGTTGTTTTGTGAAATATCTAAGTTCACGACGGCGCATTCTCTTTTACGTGGACCGTCTCGTGGTAAAGTGTCACGCATGAAGACACCTCGGAAATGAGGTATGTTCAAGAGCTTCGCATATTGCTTATTTCATAATCATAAAGCGCTTTCTTGGGTAGCTTGATGTTTAGTTTTTTTTGAGTTTTTTTTTTGAGGTACAACCCATAACCACCTTTAGCATTTTTTCTCAAATACAATCCTTTGCCCAAAGACTCCATAGCTTTGTTATGGCGATGGTCTTCCTCCAATTTCTTTTGTGCATTCTTGGCATCAACGACCGTTTTGCCACACCTGCAGCTCCCCTGCGAGCGCCCCCAAGGCACTTAATCCGGCGAAAAGGGGGATCAAGGGTAGGAATCCCCCAGATTTTCCTTCGATCGGAATTATTCTCGGTAGTCGAAACTGTATGTTTTCCACCTGCACTCTTCACCGCTAATCTTGCCGCTTTAAGAGCAACCAATGCAGACTTTTTTAATGTCGTGGTGGTGGGAGCATTTTTCTTCAAGGACTTTGTGATTTTCGTGAGAACACCTCGTCGAAAAGATGATTTCTTCTGCCCCATACCCAATTTTCGCTTAACTTTCATTGCGGTGGTTGTTAGCCAAGCTGCAGTCTTTTCTCCTAGTGAAGCGTCAGGTGCTTTTACACGTTCCCAGGCTCGGTTCTCAAGAATCCAATCAGCTTTGTGCCTGTCTTTCAAATTTTTGTATAAGGCGTATGCAATATCGTGGTCTCTTGCAGCACGATCCAATGGGTTTCTTTCCAGGATCTCCTCGTGCTAACCTCTTCTTTAATTTAGTCCCCGCTGAAAATATACATATACATGTGTGAGAATGAAAAAAAAAATATCCTAATCTGTCGCACACTTACGTCCCAGGAACTGATACGAAGGTACGTGGAGTTCTATCGGAAGATTATTTATCAGAGAGTTTACAACACCTTCACCCTTGTACGTTAACATGAGAACTGTTGATGATGCGTTAGCAATATCTACATATATACTTTTACACATTCCTTATTCGAACGCCACACGATGAAGGTTGTTCAACAAGAGCAGTCATTACCCATTGATAACTTGGATTTTACAGCAAAAACTCAACATAGTAAACATGGTAAATTGTTACCGAATTCGTTTCGCGCTATCATCTCGGACCAAGCGGATGTGGAAAAACGAACGTAATGCTGGCGCTGCTTTTCCATCCAAACGGTGCTAAGTTTAAAAATGTTTACGTTTATTCAAAATCGTTGTATCAACCAAAGTATCAACTGCTTCAAGAAGTGATTTCCGCTGCTAAGGGTGTTGGCTATTTCCCATTTAAGGATAACGAGGAAATTATAAGTCCAAGTAAGGCTAAAAATAGCTCTATATTTATATTTGACGACGTGTCGTGTGACGGTCAGCAGAAATTCGAGAGTATTACTCCATGTGTCGTCATAAAGATATCGATGCTGCATATCTCTGCCAAACATACTCTAAAATTCCAAAACAGCTCATACGAGACAACTGTAACATTATAGTACTATTTAAGCAGGATGAAATTAATCTAAAACATATATTTGATGAGCATGTATCTCCAGATGTTACTTTTGATGAATTCAAAAAGATGTGTTCGGAATGTTGGGCAGAAAAGTACGGTACGTTAGTTATTGTTAAAGACTTTCCTCTTAATTATGGTCGATACAGAGTAGGATTTGATAAGTACATAAAATTGTAGGCTTATCATGTACGCCATCATTCAGTAACATGATGTCAAAGGACCAAGTTGCCGTTGCTAGTCATAAAAGAAAGATCGCAGAACTTGCTCGAGCTATACGTAAAAAGTATCTTACTTTAAAGTTAGGTCGAACTGCAGAAGATGAATCTATTAGAAAACTTTTCAAACCAATATCTGAACCTCTTAAGCAAATAGCTAAGACTCAGCAGCATCCTTCATTTATTATTAAAAAAGAGGAAAAATTGAAACAGGATGATGATGATGATGATGATGTATTCACACAGAACCCAAACTATCTCAATTTAGAAGACGTGGCTTCAACTGATGAACAAGGTAATATACCGCCGAGACCTGAAACACCACCACCACTACCTGAAGAAATGCGTCCTGCTGATTTTTCACAAGAAGCAATAGAAGAATACTTAGATCAATATCCCCCAATAAGCCATAATTATTTACAAGATTCTTGGACACAAAACGATAAAATTGATAAAAATTATGGACCTATATATACCGACAACATTGGTTGGATGTTAGGTAAACGCCGAATTAAATTTGATAGAGCGACTGGCCAAATACAGATATTACCTGAGGGGACAAACTTAGCAGGTACATGGTTTCGTGGCACACCTGGGCTGTATCAACTTTTATTCTATAATGACCCAAACTATGCAGATGCAGATTTACAACCCTATAAAAATCTATTGCAAAGTACCGGTGTTCATTTAGATTCGCTTGGACGCCTAAAAGGTTCGACAGGATTTAAATATAATCACATTATTAAGCCTCTCTTTAAAGATGTGCAGAAAAATAAAGGTACAATTGTCACACGATCAACATCTACAAAAATACGTAGTCCACTTAGTCGATCATTAACAAGATCCACTCCCTCAACAACAACAACAACAACATCATCAACATCAAAACCGCCAACAGGAAAAGGTATCGGTGATTACTTGACATACAACGAGGAACCAATCGAATACGTGTACTGGGATGATCCCAATGAATTAATCGATCGACTTAAACTCCTTATGGCATCTCAGGAAGCTGGCAATACGTCGCATGATAATGAAATAGTAGCCATCCTCAACGAGCTAAAAGAAGCTAATATAATACAGTAATCTAGTTCCTTGGTCTTTCATTTACACGATGAGTCTTGATAAATTCGGACGTCGCTTTGATAAACAAAAGACACTTCCGTATATGCGTACACCGCCAAAGTTAACACTACCCCATACTTCTGATGGAAATGTTGACTTCAAGAACGTAAAGTTGTGTAATATAAAAGATCCCACAGATAATTCAGATGCGGCAACTAAAAAATACGTAGATACTTCAGTGATTGATTTAAAAAAATAACAGCAAAAACAGATCAAATAACAGAGTTTATTTCGAGAAATCCGCCTACTTCTGGTAAACATATGGCAACAAAAAAATATGTAGATGACTCTATTGCAAATATAACAACAAGAATAGAACAGGAGTTGGCTACAATTAAGTCTCATACCGATTTGACTCCAATACGGAAAAATATCATTGAATGAATTACAACTTTTGCAAGGACGCACATCATATATATCATTGAAAACATTCGATCTTGCTAAGCGTATAAAGCCGATGGAACAACAATTTAAAGCGTTAAAACATGATGACGTACGCCAAGGAGAAGCTACAACTAGTTAACGAGCTGCACAAGCCTGCTCGAAAAAATTATCTAAGACGACGTACCATCATTAAAGGCTTAGACGATTTATGGCAGACGGACTTGGCTGAAATGCGACCTTATGCTCATCAAAATAAAAATTTCAAATTAATTCTCGTCGTAATCGATTCTTTTTCCAAGTTTATGTGGACTAGACCGTTAAAGACAAAGACGGGTGAGGAGATAACTCGTGCGTTTTCGGATATCCTCGCACATACGGAACGTACGCCGAAAAATCTACAATCTGATCAAGGTAAAGAATTTTACAATAGTAAATTTCAAACTTTAATGAAGAAGCATGATATTAATCATTATAGTACATATAGCATCAAGAAAGCGGCCATTGCTGAAAGAGCCATAAGGACGTTGAAAAATAAACTTTACAAATACTTTAGCTTAATGGGATCGTATAAATGGATTGATATATTACAAAGCATTACCAATGAATACAATGGAACACGTCATCAAACCATCGGATGTAAACCATCACAAATTAATAAATCCAACGAAAAATGTATCTTAAATCGAAAATATACTCATTTAAAAATCGCGGGCCCGCGTAAGTTTAAAGTTGGTGACATTGTACGCATCAGCAAAACCAAAATGCTATTCGACAAGGGATACGTTCCAAGCTGGACAACGGAATTATTTAAAGTTACTAAAATTAATATTACCAACCCTGCAACGTACATGCTCGAAGATATGCAAGGTGCACCGATCAAAGGAGCCTTTTATGACGAAGAATTACAGAAAACAGCCAATCCAGATGTTTATTTAGTTGAAAAAGTTTTACGTCGTAAAGGTAAAAAAATGTACGTCAAATGGCTTGGCCTTGATGCAAAACATAATAGTTGGATTGACAATGATGCGATCGTCTAGGTGTATGGGGTGGGGGGGTTTCTGCTAAAAGTGAGTTCTCAGTCGGTTGCAGTCAGTCAGTCAGTCAGTCAGGCAGCTAGTAAAAAAAAAAATGGATACCAGTGGTAGTGGTTCAAGTTGCAGCGAGTTTGACCTCACCACCAGCAGCTCACACGAATCATCTGTAAACTACGACCGTGAGCTGGATGCTATTCTGGAAAGGTACGAAGAAGCGGCCAAGAACGAGGACCATTATCTGCTGTACACGCAGTTTCCAAATGGATCATACCAAATTGGATGCGGTCTAAGCCCAGCGAGATCATTTACTCCTGCTGTAATTGTGTGGAACTCATCACGGTTGAAACTATCTTTCAGTTCCTATGAGTGGGAACAATTAATCACCCAGCTCAATGTGGTAACGGTGAAGGAGACGGAGGAGCAGGAGGAGGAGAAGAACCTTCCTGACAAGTATGATCCTGTCGAAATCGAGTGCGGTGACTATTGCAGAATTCGACGACTAATCTATGATAGTACGAAAATTCTCGAAATAACCAAGCACAACATTAGTTTCTACCTCTCAGAAATGGACGTGAACGCTCTTTTAGAAGCAAATAATGAACTTTTAGTACCGTATATGTCTATGCTAGAAACTGTCGAATTTCCAAGCTATTATTATAATGCGCTTAAGATTGTTCGAGCTAGTTTTAATGATCAAAATTATACGTTTTCAGATGCTATTCAAAAATTGTATACATTTAAGCTCGTAGGCTGTACTTTACAACATATAGCGTTAGGACAACATATATTTTTCTATAGACATAGGATCGCTAATGATCTTGAACGATTTTAATAAAGTTTTTGTAAAAATGCATATCTGTCGTTTCATTATGATATACGTCACGTAACGTGACACGTGACGTGACGTGACACGTGACGTACGTGACGTGACACGTGACGCACGTGACGTGACACGTGACGCACGTGACGTGATACGTGACGCACGTGACGTGATACGTGACGCACGTGACGTGCACACTTTGTTCAAAAATACCAAAAAGATGTCTTGATAGCCCGAAGAACCGCGCCACAACATCAGAAGTAATGTTAGTATTATGTGTGTGCGTGTTTTTTTTTGTTTTTGAACACGCTAAGTTTTGAACTCCAACCACGCACTAACATTGCTTCTGATGTTGCACACCTCTGACGACTCAAGCTATCAGGACATCTTGTTGTTGTTGTTGTGAACTCTTCTTACTAGAAAAATCTAACGAAATCAATAAAACATCTTTTTATAAATATTCATTTATTAAATCTAATTACATACATGTTTGAAAATATATATATATATATATATATATAAATGTTAGTACTACATACATGTTTGAAAAAAAATATATATATAAATGTTAGTACAATAGATAGAGAGAAACTGGAGGACGGATGAACGCTTTTTATATATTTTTTTGTAATTTGTTTGCTGTGATGTTTTTTTAAAACTCAATATCGCTGTCTACATCAGATTCATCAAATCGGATTCGGATGTTATTTCTAGACCTATCATGTAAGGCATCTCTGCAAGATTCCTGGTCTTTTAGTTCAAACACTACGCTTTTAAAGCAGCTGTGACACCAATTATACTTTTTTTGGTATACGTTCAAAATAATGTCATGTGCATCGTGAACCTCGTGAGAATGGTCATAGCAGGCAAATAAACGTTTATTTAAAGTTTTATGTATTTCTTTAAATTTAGATAAACAATTTTTACATACGTGTAGGTAATATTGGTCCAGCCAATATCCACTTGTCCATAGACAGTAACTAGAATAATCTTCAAAAACATAACCCCAATCTGATTTTCCTAATATAGTGTGAATTAAATTTGGATCTATTTCTTTGTGACATCTAATAAAGTTAATTCCTGTATATGAAGAATCAAGATCATTTTTGGCTTCTTTAATCATAGCGTGCCATTTATATAAAGGAAATTGTTTCACAATTTCCGTAGTTAATTTCCATGGTAGTGGAGACTGCTCCATGAATTCTACTGCTGATGATGTTATTGATTCGCAAATTTTTCTAACAGCTAACTCTGATAATGTTGGGGCATTCATCTATAACAAAAAAAAAAAACGCTATTATAAGATACTGTAATGCCCCCACGGAAGTGTGTCAAAACTGTTCGGAATTAAATAACGTTTGTCGTCATACGGACTTAAACTAATTTTTGACTGTTCAACAGAATATACGTTGTGTGCATACGACCTGATACAGCGTTGTGTAGCTGTTTTTTCCTTAAATTCTTTCAAACATTCAACATAATCCTCAAATGCAATTTTATTTTTAACAACATTGTACTTAACCCCTTTAGATTTTTTAACCACCTTCCCACCCTGCACCTTGTAACTATACATTTTGCTTCGAAGTCCAACAAAATGTGTCATAATTTTACCGTTATTTTCATCTTTCATTAGACCCGGCACCTTTTTGTTCTTACGCAGTATTTTATATATGTTATTTTCAGGATAATCCGAAGTATCAAATTTACTGGAATCAGCTTTAATGATCTCCTCATATGCATCCTCACATTGCAATTCGTAGATAAAACTGTCTGTGTCCATGTACATGAGCTTACACCTTTCTGCACCCATTTTTGGTAGCATATAGGTGTAATGAAAATCGTACATGACTAGTTTCGATAGGTCTAGAATTGCCTGCCCTACATACAGAGGTTTGTTAAACGTTATTTCAGCCTTGTTCAATTCGATAACCACCAGATTTTCCTCTAAAATTGTGCGACTGTGGAACCGAAAACTCGAAATCAAGTTTGCTGCCCCATAGCGACCACCCCAAGATTTAACGATTTTACATACGCGGTGCTTACGTATATTTTCCATGGTCTTACCGAATACTGCATTATTCATTAATTTAAAAAGATTTTTTTCGAAATCATTCCGGGCTGCAGCTCTACATCGAGTATTCAACTCGATGTAGGGTTTCAGCCAGGCTGCTTGTTTAAATTGTAAAATTTTATGGATTTTCGTTAACTTTAACCCATTAGCTAGCATTTGTTTTAAATTTTTATAGTGAACCGTGTACTCTTTTTTATCCGTAAGTGTTGCCATTAATTTCGGCAATTTTACCCCGCCGTCGCTGGGTGGTACGCTACGTTCTGCCGCAAACGGAAAATCTTTGTGTTTATCGTGCAGTTCTTGTGGGTACGATAGATCGACTTGTAGCACGTACCCTACGTCAGAGTCGTCGGGTATTGACATCACATCAAACGATGTTACATCATCTACCCATTTGAACCCTCCGTAGGGTAAGGGTTGCTGCATAGCCTTCCCATATAAGCTATTCACATCCAGGTACATAAGGTACTTGGACGGCTTTTCAGGATCATATTCGGGCATATATTTATTGTTGGCCTCCGAAAATCGGTTGCTACACACCGAAATTCCACCTCTTATAGCATTTTCGTAAAACATCACCATATCTAGATCCTTTAGTAGTTCTAACTTACACCCAGTGTATTTGAGCATACAGTCCCACGTATATCCGGGCATTGTATAGTACCACGCAGGATCCAGACCATAGGTGGAGAAACATTTTTTACGCAATTGCTCAAAAACGTCGGCAAGAAGCAGAATATCTGTTTTTAAATATATATCAGAATACTCTCCTAATGTTTTAATGTTAAACTGTTGCCAAACAGATTGCGCATGAGCATACTTCTCGTCACTTACACTTTCATCGTTTAATTTATTGTAAAATTTTTCAATTGGGGGCAAAGTCGTTTCATTTAATTTTTTCAACGAATCAATGTAATCGTAACAGAAAACTCCTTTCTGTGTTAATAATTTGAATTTATCTTCATCTAAATTTTGAAATTCCCTTTGTAAAATTTTCTTTTCTGATACTGCTAAAATTGAAGCTAATTCATCAAGAGACGCCCCCATAAATCGAAAAGAGTCTATAAACCGCAATTTAATGTTATTTTCATCTGAGTGCAGCGTAAAGGAGATGTATTTATCTTTGTTGATGGGAAGTAGACTTAAGCGACCTTTTTTACATAAATTCGAAATCATAAAGTGACTATCGTACCCACTTAAATTATGGAATATAACCGGCACAACAAACAATTTTCTAAAGTTCAGATTGCATGCTTGGTGTGCGTAACCTCTGAACTCTCCACTGAAATGGTTGTGATCTCTAACGATTATGTCTTTTTTTGTTTTTGAAAATCTCTTACCGCAAATATGACATGATGTTGCCTTACATGTGTCTAATTTTTCAATCATAGGTACGCTTGTTTTTATTTTTGAGTTTACAAATTGCGCAACACCAGCCATACGATTTGCAAACCAATCCATACAATCTGCACCTCGAAAGCTCTCGAAATAAGAAAGGCTATCATCATAGCTGCATTTTACATAGAAACCAGCACTATACGGAACGTGTTTTTGATATTTTATGGTTTTAGTTAAATTTACGACGCTACTTTCTTTATGATTTTCTAATTGACATTCAAAATCTGCATAAACAACAAAAGGAGTATTTTGTTGGTATGTAAAGTTTTTAAATTCAACGCAGCTCTCTTTAGGAAGGTTAATTTTATATTTATTAAATTTAGAACACAGTTTTTCATGTTCAACTAATTTATTTTGCTGATGGAAATAGTTCAGACATCTATCGCAAATAAATTTTTTCTCACGATGTTTATTTAACTGGCTACTAATAAGACGCGAAAGATTTTTAATCCAACAATAGTGATATTTAATTTCATCGATTGAATCATTATCTTCATTTGCTGGCGCTGGTGGAGGAGCATCATAATCATTTAAACGCGGATAATATTTATTTTGAGCTAAAAGTAAATTAACATGCGTATCCCGTTTATTTTCCGTTAATCTTGCTGGTACTACTATGTAAAATGATTTTTTTTCTGTTTCGATCAATTCTAAAGCGTAAACATTGACTGAAATGTTATTCATCTTTTCAAATTTTGAAATTTTTGTTAGCAGCATAGGACTATCTAAATTTTCTGTTTGTAAAACGTCAGTAAAGTGTGGATATGAGGAGGTTAGTTCTGCATGTCTTTTTTTGCTAGGAGTCCGAAGAGCGCTTACAATGGCCCAGTAAAAGCAATTTTGATCTATATTTTTAATGTTTATACAAGCATTTTTCCTTATAATCGGTTCTGGTAGTCTAATATAAGATGAACCGTTTCCCAATTGATATTTACTGATATTAACAACTAAGGAAATAATTTTATTTAACGCAAATCCCGAATCTTTTTCAGCAAATTCCGATAATTCGTTTAAAAGTTTATCTTTCACATATATCTTAAACCACTCGTCTATTTGAGTTGATGTATCAATAATATGATTTTTAGTATTAATATATTTAATTCCCAAAATTTCATTATCCCCCGATTTCCTAATAAACTCCCCGCAAAATGTTGTATTTACTTTGAGCGCACAATGGGTGTTCAAAATATTCCTAATTTTCCTTTTAAAAACAACTACACAATCTGCTAAAAATTGATTCAAGTCCTTATGACGCAAATTAGCTATGGAACCGGTTTTTATTCTACTTTGAAAGCTCGATTCTACATTTTCCCATCTAACCCTCTGACCCAATGTTAAGTGAAGTCCTGCCCCAATATGTCTAGTTAAAATCAACTTTCTAAAATGTTTAAAATGCCCCAAATTTGTTTCTACTTTTCTACAGGTCCCTACAGATAATTTATTTTGCCTTCTACTACGAATTACCCGTTTACATAATCTAATTTGTTTTTCTATTCGTTTCAGCCACACTTCCGCGTCTCTGATTGTAAAATTATCAAATAAAATTTTCCGTAGACTAACAATTGATAGTAGAACACCGTCTGTTTGTTTGATGATCTTTTTAACCTTATTTGAAGACATTTGAAAAGACGACATTTTTTTTTTCAAGCAAACACATTACTCAAAAATATATAAAAATGCTCACCCTGTCCTCCTCCTCCTGTTCTCTGCTTTGTTAATTTTCCACTATTTTGAATGATGCTAGCGGTCGGCTTTTCCCTACGTCCACTTCCCCTTGGAAGATGATCGAGTATTTTCCGTGAAAAAGTTCGTCGATGACCGGCTGGTACGTTTCCGTCACCCGCTGTGGTAGAAATAGCACTTCCGGTCCTAAATCTAGTAGCACGGCTTCCCCAAATTTCGACTTGACCACTTTAGCTGCTTGGATTGCAAATGGTGTCCCGACTGGTAGGTCCTTTAATTTTCTGATAGGTTTGCGGTCTACAATCGAAGACGCAGCATTAATTTTTGATAAATCCATCTATAAAAAAAATTGAGTCGTCTAACTATTTTGAAGCATAACACGAAAAAACAGTTGCACTTAGAGACATAAAAAAGAAAAATATTAAATAAAATAGCACTTACTTTTTTTAAAATTTTCGCTATCTCGTCTCTCTCGAAGCACTATTGTACTGCGGCCGTTGTTCCAGCTTGCAGCGTTGTGCGTTAAGTGTGAAACAATGATGACTATTGCATGCGCTCGCTAAATATAAATACGTGGTTGAGATAACACACGCGTGCATGAGATAATTGTATCGTAAATATGCATATTATATGCATCATATTCTCAGTACCATTTTTATCGAGAAAACAACATTCATTGCGGTTGCAGTATTTTTTATATAATTTCTTAGTAATACATGAATGTATCGTTTGTCCGGCGGAAATTCCAATTACAAGTTGCACATGAGAGTAGAAATTTAGAAATATAGTAAATTCGTGTATGATTATTGTATATTTGCTGCCTAATTTTTTTTCAGTCAAGATTTTGATTGGGGGGTAAACGAATTTATATTTGCTATCTGAGATTTTTGACATCATTCTCTATCAGGTGTTGGTTCATGAAATTGGACATGCTCTCGGCATAGCACATAGTGCTTCTCCGAATGCTATTATGTTTGCCTTCTATCAGCATGAGATTCGTGGTCTAGATGTTGATGATATAAATGCAGTACAATATCTATATGGAAGAAAAAACAAATATGATTCACTCCCAACGTCTACCACCGCATCAGCAATACCAAAAACAACAACAACTATAAGATCTACAACTCGTAAGCAGCCGATCCTCAAAAATTTGTGTGATATTATTCCAGATTTTATGTTTTTAGCTATTGCTCCAGAGTTTTCAAATTACCGATTATATATTGCACATGATATGTTTATATGGAAACTAGACTTAAACGAAATGATTATCCCATCTCAGCCTGAACTTCTTGTCGATTATGTTCCTACAGAATTACGTCAATACACTTTACAACATATTTTCCAATCAACAAACGGTGACTTGATTACCATTGTGTCTCCAAACAACTATTTCTCAGCATCATTCCCTACCATTAAATTTCTTGATAATTTTTCAATTGATATACCCGATAGGGCTCGAATCAATGCTATTTTTCAATCAAACGCAGGACGGTCCTATACCTTTTATAATAATATGTCATATATAGAATTTTCTAACGATTTTACTGATGTGTTGAACAGAGGACGGATAAGAGACATATTTCCTGGGTTACCTGAAGTTTAGGGAAAAAATTAAAAAACAACCAGAACTGAACCGTGAAATACATAATTTGATTCTTGTCTGTCATGAACCAAATCAGTTGTCGAACAATGATTTGAGTCGATTAGTATCAACATCTAAAGTACTCCCTGATATGTAGTTTTATTGAAAATACCTCTGGTTTGCGAAATAATATTGTCGGAATTTCTTGTTGCAAGTTGTTCAAGCGCGGGTATTCAAAACATGGCACACACACACACACCAATCAACCTTATTGTTATATATACTATATGTTTCAATAAAATATCCATTATACTATTTTCATTTTGAACGGTATCATCCTGTATAATAATAACAGTACATCGTATACAGGTTATGAGACATTCTGACCGACCGACCGACCGACCAGAGGAGCCCACCACGCTATTTAGGTCACGCCTTGCTATATACGATTTAACGATATACCGTCGGTCCATCGATCCGCTATTTTTCGATGCACCCCTGTATACACGTTGCCCCCCGTAATCCACGCCAACACCAGACAGGTGCGACATCGGCGCCATCTATGCGCGAGATGCCCAACCCATCAATGGCAGCTGTCCAATGACGCATAGATTCCGTTAGGTTTGTACAGCGCCAAACAAATCGGCGCCATCTATGCGCGAGATGCCCAACCCATCAATGACAGGTGTCCAATGACGTATGACAGATGACGTTTTAACGCCATCTATGCGTGAGATGCCCAATGACGCATGACAGGTGTCCAATGACACACAGATTCCGTTTGGTTTGACAGCGCCATCTAGCGGCGGAATCCCCAACTCATGAATTTCGATTACAGATTCCGTCCAACAACCTGTCAATGGCGCGCGACGCCAGCGCCTCTGGTGGCGGATTTTGGAAGTTTTGAGACCGAATCCCCATAAGACATCTACTTCTGGCACATCTGCACAGCACGCCTTCTGATGCATGAAATTGGAGAATCGCACATGCAGGCTTGCTAGGATTTCCTTCATAATAAGTACATTACATCATCTCTTCAGCTTTTGGCACTCCACAAACACGCTATGCTTTGAACCCGGACTGGCGATGTACAGAATTGTTGTTCAAGGTTACACTTATGTTCAATAGTTTCCGCACCCGTAATATATATATATATATATACAGGGTGGCGCATAGAAAACGAAACAGACGCATTTACTGGCAGCTCTGTTTTTTTTTTTTGAAAAACGCTCACACCCGTTGATTTTGTTTTCGAGGGGGACACAAGTTTGGCAAAAAATTACGTTAACACGTGCAGCCGCCTAAGCGGGGGTGACACCACCCCCAAAATCTTAAATGGAAAGGAGGGTCGAGTGTTACCTTATTTTTTATTTATTTATTTATTTATTTATTTATTTCCAACAGGTGAAACCCAATTACAGAAAACGCTGAAAAAAATAACAATTAAAGAGACATGGTTCTTGGACTTAAATCTATAGTATCACACATTCTAAATAAGATTGGATGATCTATAGCAGTTAATAATCAATGCATAACTGTCACTGTAAATATCACACGATTCAGTAACACTGTTCATGACGCAGCACATGAGATTAATTGGCGATTTTGTCATAACATTTGTACGGCCAGTTTGACAATAGAATGCCGTTTGTTGTCGACTCCCTAGCCTTGGAACGCGGAAACAGTTGAAAAAAACATCTGGCACTGCACCTGCAGGGTCGTACAATCTCGACGTTGCCGTCTTTTGCTGGAATTCTTCAAACATGAGTACCTTCAAGTGCCCTAACTGTTTAATGAATACGTCCCGTCAGGGATCGGCAATATCGTGTGATGGTTGTAATAAGGATGTACACCTCACTTGTGTAGGTCTCAGTGCTGATGAGGTAAGGGTTACTCGTAGTAAGTCCAAGTCAGTCAAATTTTTATGCAACAACTGTAGTAAGTTTATGGGCGAACTAGGTGATATGAAGAGCTTATTGGAGACCCTTAAGAATGATTTCGCTACGAAAATGTCTGCGTATGAGAATAAAATTAGTGAGCTTAAGGCTACCAATAGTTCAAACTCATCTGATTCCTCTGTGCTTGAAGAGGTTGTTCAGGAAGTTCATGAAAGAGAAAAGCGTAAAAAGAATTTGATGATATTTGGCTTGCCGGAACCGGCAGGTACTGATGGAAAGGAAACACTGGCTTCTGATCAAGCTGTTGTTAAAGATTTGCTTGGGGCTGTCGATGGTAATTTTACTAATCTGGACGTTAAGGTTCTACGCATTGGAAAATTTAGACAAGGCTCGACCAGGCCAGTAAAGGCAATCTTTCACTCAGAGGAGATGGTTCATACTATAATCAAGAAGACTAATACCCTAAAAAACAATGAAAAATATAAAAATACATCGGTTGCTTTTGATAAAACTCCAAAACAGATGGAGCTCTATCGCTACTTAAAGAGCAAACTGAATGAAAGGATCGCTCAAGGTGAACGTAACCTCAGAATTAAATATTTCAATGGGGTTCCGAAGATTGTTACTTTAAACGCATAACTGAACCCAATAACAGACCAAATTGTCATGAGAGACTTAAGTTAAGGTGCTCCTACCAGAACGTTCGTGGTCTCCAATCTAAGACGGTGTCATTCTTCAATGCAGTCAGTGACTACGAATTTGGTTTAATTTGCTTGACTGAGACGTGGCTGTCTGTGAATGTGAGTGATAGTGAATTATTTCCGGCTGAATACTGTGTGTTCAGATGTGATCGTGACTTTATTCGATCTGGTCTAGTTTCCGGCGGAGGAGTCCTGATAGCCATAAAACGCGATTTCCATGAAATTAGAATTGACGCTAGTGCTTTGAGTCGAAACTTTCCGTCGATTGATACTGTATGTATTAGGCTTATTATTAACCATGAGCATTTTGTTATCTTTTCTATTTATATTCCGCCTTCAATTAATTTGGACATGTTTGGTCAGTACCTTGAAGCTTTGGAAGTATTTAACAATGCATTCAGTAATTGTAAAATAATTGTTGCTGGTGACTTTAATGTCGCATCATTCAACAGTGACGTTAATGATCAGAAGTCTCAATTAATGAGCAACTTTATTTCGTTTTTAGATTTAACTAATTTTAATAATATTCCAAATATAAATGGTCGAATACTGGATTTAATTTTAGGAAATATCGAAATAGAAGTCCTCAGATATAATACACTTTCTGTTAAAGAGGACGTTCATCATCCTGCACTGATCATGGAATTCATTACATCCGGATCTCCAACGAAATTCCCATTTGCTAATTCTCCACGGTTTAACTTTCGCAAAGCTAACTTTCCTGAAATGTACACAGCCTTGCAAGATGTTAATTGAACGGAGGTGATCAGTGCAGTTAATGTTGATGTCGCTTGTACCGCCTTGTATTCAGTTATCAATAACATCTTTGAGGTTCATGCCCCTAAATGTAAAAATAACATGTTTTCGTATCCCCCATGGTTCACAGGTGAAGTTATACTTAATATCAAGAAGAAGGACATAGCAAGAAGGAACTGGAAACGTGACGGTACCAAGTTTTCTTATGATCAGTTCAGTAATTTTAGGAAGCTCATTAAGAACCAGATCAGTGTTGCCTACTCCGCTTACGTTCAATCGGTTGAGGATGCCATTGTCAATGATCCTAGCAAATTCTGGTCATTTGCCCAGATCAAAAAACAGCAATCTAGAATCCCCCCAAGGATGACGCTTAACGGCAATGTCTGCGATACGCCTCAGGATATAGTGGACAGTTTTGCTACCTTCTTTTCAACAGTTTTTATCCCGTCTGGTCTACTAGGGTCATCTCCTCCAACAAATAATTCTACCGATATCATTTCTTTAAAAAATATAAGTGAAGAAAACGTAATTAGGGCTTCGAAAAGATTAAAGAACAAAATGACGTCTGGATGTGATGGTATAAGTTTTTTCGTTAAAGATTGCATTCATATACTAGCGAAACCGCTGGCTTCCATATTCAACCTAATTCTAAAATCAGAGACATATCCAAATATCTGGAAGACCTCAAAAAAAAAAGTCCTATTCACAAAAGTGGAGATATCTCTGATATTTCCAACTATCGCCAAATAGCAATCCTGTGCAATTTCAGCAAGTTGTCTGAGATCATTGCTTATGAAACGGTTTACTGCTCGGTCAGGGGTGCAGTCTCTATTAATCAGCATGGGTTTATGAGAGGCATATCTACGGTCACCAACTTGGCTCTGATTACTCAATACATTTCTGAAGTACTGGACGGTCAGGGACAAGTTGATGTCATCTACACAGATATTCAGAAGGCGTTTGATCAAGTTGATCATTATGCACTTCTGGATAAGCTTAAAACAGTGGGTATATCTGATGCAATGCTGTCACTCATGAATTCATATTTGAGGGATAGAAGGTTATTTGTCGAATATGGTGGTCATAGGTCGAGTTACTATCGGGCCACGTCTGGGGTACCTCAAGGGTCAAATCTAGGTCCACTATTGTTTTTAATATTTATTAATGACTTGTCTTTTGAACTGAAGTGTTTCCATTTGTTTTTCAGTTCAGTAGTTTTGAAGATTTATTGATTTTAAGCTTAAATAGAACTAATACAACACGTAATGCGTAATGTGGTGGGGCACCATCCTGTTGGAACATCAACCTATTCGCAATGTACATTCGATCATCCTGATTTTGAATTATGGCTGTTAATGCAGGATCTATGGCGTCTTCCAGTAATTCCATATACATTTCACTGGTCGAATTTCCAGGTAAGAAAAAAGGACAAACTAAACGATCGCCAAAAATACCAGCCCAAACATTTAATTTTTGTGGCTGCTGTGTATGAACCTCATGATAAATTCTGGGATTGGAATCGGACCAATATCGGCAGTTATGACGTTTTATTACGCCATTTAAGAAAATGGAACATTCGTTCTAGTTTTGATTAACGTGTATTTACTTCCAGTGATGTTCTTTTTTAGCGCAATTGTGATGCATTTTAGTATTCTCGGTACCCAGTGTTTGACAACACTGTTTAGAGGATTTGAATGTGTGGAGATGTTATAATTTTTTTCATGTGATATATCTGTTTTAAAAAAAAATATGCAGTGGAGCATCCAGCTATTGTTGAGGTCAGTTTCAACAATCATCGGAATAGCCCTTTTTACACTGAGACAGCAGCGTGAGCAAATCCTTAAATACCACTGCACCGCTGCTTATGGGCAGCTTGAAGAAACCATTTTGTTTCGATTTTGTAACTGGTTAGTATAACTGGGAAAATCCGCCCCAGGTACATTGTTTAAGAATCTCGATACCCTAGTAACAAGGGAGCGGTCGTAGAGGCCAGTTCTGGATGTGCCCAATTTGTAAGATATCTGGAAGAGAGGCTGCACATCTCTTCAGGAATGGAGTACGGACCCAAACAATCCGTCTTACGGTCTTATGGCCCAAGGCTACTTCCAGCATAGTGTGGGGAACGCTGCTCATGTTGAGAAACTTGTGTTTGTAAGGTTGGAGTTTGGAGCTATAAAGGGTGAATGTTTGTAAGTGTTGTATTTTTGGTGTCAGTGATTGATGTTCTGCTATTGGAATCCAAATATAATCAGCGTGTAGTCATTCAACGTCTTTTACTGTTTACAACCATTGTAAATTCCTACGCGAATGTCAGCAGTCTATGGAAACGCAACTGTTAAGCAAAGGTGTCGAACATTTGAGAGTGGAAGAGAGGAGACGAATTATAAGCCGCGATCAGGTGCATTGAGTTCTGCATCAACAGATAAGAATGTGGCATACGTGGAGGACATGCTTAGGTGAAATCGTCGAATTTCAATCAGAGTAATTTCAGAAAATGTTGGTGTGAGCATAGGATCTATCCATGGTATTGTAAACAAATTGGGTTTCAGCAAAGTTTGTGCGGAATGGGTTCCTCGCCTTTTGTCAGAAGGCCAACAAAGCTTGCAAATGGGCTTATCTCTGCAACATCTCACGGAATACAATCAAAACGGTAATTACTTTCTTTCGACAATAATTGCTGGCTTCGAATTTCGGTGTCATTATTTTAAACCATCCAGTAGGCTGTCAAAAGACATGCAGATTCTCCGCCACCAAAGAAGTTTGAAGATCAACCTTCTGCATGCAAGGTCATGTTAACATTTCTTTCCGGACATGAACTACCTTTGCTCATAGAGCTAAAAGAAACTAGAGTCCATATCAACGCAAACCTCTATAATCGAACCCTGAACAATTTCCGTCAAGGAATAAGACGGAAAGGTCCAGGAAAGCTCTCACGTGGTGTCACTTTTCTGACAATACTCGGCCTCATGTTACCAGAGCAGTGAAGAAAAATCTGCAACGAAGGAAATGGAGGATATTACAGCATTCATCCTATAGTTCCAATTAATCGCCTTGCGATTCATACATCTTTGGGGCGCTGGAAAAGGCGTTAAAAGGTTCAGTAGTTTTGAAGATTTATTGATTTTAAGCTTAAATAGAACTAGTACATCATCATTAGTGGAGATCACATTTGGCAGCAAAGTAATTTAAAAATGAAGAATGAACTGACCCAAAGGTGCCCACAAATTATCAACCATGTGCGTCATACATGTATGTGAACCACGTTTGCGCGTTGATATTCGCTAGTGTGTGGGCAAATTGTTACATACATGTACGTCGCAGAAGTTTTCTGTTTGTAGTTGAATTCATCAACGTGCACGCATCAACGTACATACATGCTTGCCAGTGTGTAGGTAAACTTCACGCTTGCTTATTATAATTTCTTGGTTCAGTGTCTCGTATCTGATATTTTTATTTATGTCGTAATACTTCCAAAATGTCCGATTTAAGAAGTTTTACAAAAGATTTTATGACAGAATTCATTGAACTTTATAAAAGTTTTCCTTGTTTGTGGAGACCAAAATGTAAAGATTACATGAACAGGAGTAAAAAAGATGCCGCTTATAACGTGTTACTGAAAAAACTGCAAGAGATTGAACCTAATGCGACAAAGAACACCGTTAAAGCTAAAATAAATAGTATTCGCGGAAGTTTTCGAAGAGAAATGAAAAAAATCGAAGAATCAAAAACATCAGGTGCAGGAACGATGAAATCTACGTGACCCATTTGTGGTATTACGATTTACTTTTGTTTTGCAAAGATCAAGAAGTTCCTCGGGCATCAGTCAACAATATGGATGATCGGGGAAGTGAACGGAAAAGTGACCAAGAAAATGAGGATGAAGGGGAGGTAAGTAAAAGTCAAATAATCAGTCTTTTAGTTTATTATACTTTAAAAAATATTTCTAAATACAATAATTTTTAATCAATGCACCATTCCTTGTTGCCATTCTAAGGCACCTTCATTATTGAAGTAATTCATAAACAGCTCCCTTATCTTTTTTGCCTCATTGGTCGGCCTACGGTTATGGCCCTGTTGTAAATCATTAACATGAGTTGATTGTATGCCCAATTCAATAGTCCCATCATCAATATTTTCTTTGTACAAATTATTTTCTGGCGAATATACGGTAGCATATCTTCGTCTTAAAAAATTGTACAATATACAGGTTACCATAACTATTTTGTCTATTGCTTCTAAATTAACAGAAATCTTTGTGTGAAAAATTCTAAATCGATTGGACAAAATTCCAAAATCATTTTCCACCTTACATCTTGCTCGCGATAATCGATAGTTAAATTTTTTTTATATATATGACATACATGTATAACATTCGTGTATGACACACATATACGCCAGTCTGTGGCGGGATTTAGGCAAGTAAATGTTGAAAATGGCCACCATGACTCTCCATGCAATAATAAAGATTTTGGTCCAAACGTTGCCGCACATTTTGCAGTGTTTGAGGAGTAATTTGAAGGCGCTCATTCACAATTCTTTGTCGCAGGTCTTCTAATGATGTTGGCTGAGTAGCATAGATTTTGCTTTTTAAATGACCCCACATAAAGAAATCCAAAGGTGATAAATCTGGCGATCTTGGGGGCCATTCAATGGCACGTCTTCTACCAATCCATCGATCTGGAAACGTCTGATCTAAAATATTGTCGAACACGTAATGCGTAATGTGGTGGGGCATCATCCTGTTCGAACATCAACCTATTCGCAATGTACCGCCGATCATTCTGATTTTCAATTATGGCTGTTAATGCAGGATCTATGGCGTCTTCCAATAATTCCAAATACATTTTGCCAGTCAAACTTCCAGGTAAAAAAAAGGACCAACTAAATGATCGCCAAAAATACCAGCCCAAACATTTAATTTTTGTCGCTGCTGTGTAAGAACCTCATGATAAATTCTAGGATTCGAATCGGACCAGTATCGGCAGTTATGAACGATTTACTATGCCATTTAAGAAAAAGGAACATTCGTCGGAAAAGCATGTGTTGAATAGAAAATGTTCATCTTTTATAATTCGTTCACTCATATCTTCACAAAATTGTAATCGCCGATCAAAATCGTCTCCATTAAGTCCTTGTACCAGGTGAATTTTATAAGGATGGTACTTAACGTAGGATCTACATAAACTTGCCCTAAAACCCCACTTCTGTTGCTTCGTTCCTTAGTTTCCCGAAATTTAGCTACAAATTCTAATATAAAATATTTCGATAATTTCAACTCTTTCTGCTGTGTAATATACCATGGTTAATTTACGTAATAAAGCGTTACAAGTTATTTTAGCAACAAAGTTTGGTCAAATCAATCGCAAACTATGTACTAAATTCCTGTTTAAAATAAGTACGAGATATTTCCTTATCTTTCTTCAAGAAATAACTTTTTTGCCACAAAAAAAAACGCTCCAATAGCTATTTTCAACAACAAAATGATAAACAAACCATGGGCGTAGTGAAAAAAAGCATTTACTTATTAAGTAAATTCTTTTAGTCAAATTTCATCTCAAAGTATAGTAGTACAAACTAATCCGGTGTACCTACTAAAGTCTACTTTAAGCTTTAAATCAATAAACCTTCAAAACTACTGAACTGAAGCTCATGTATTTTACATCGTTATAAAGGGAATTGAAAGACCTTTAAGATAAGGTATCACTCGACCCCCCTTTCCATTTAAGATTTTGGGGGTGGTGTCACCCGCGCTTAGGGGGCTGCGCGTGCTAACGTGATTTTTTACCGAAATTGTGTCCCCCTCGAAAACAAAATCGACGGGTCTGAGCGTTTTCCAAAAAAAGCTGAGCTGCCAGTAAATGCGTCTGTTTCGTTTTCGATGCACCACCCTGTATTTATTAATACCTTATACGTCTTCATTTTATTGTAATGTCAATCTTTAACATTGGGCCATATGGATACGCGTTGCCTTCCGCCGTTACCTCTAATCTAAGCCTTCTGGCGAACGCGGCACAATCCCGTTTTCAGGGATTTACCTCGAAAGCGGAAATCGCAATTCAAGTACGTTCCCTCTATAGAGAACGTTTAAATTGGTATTGGCAACAGTTAGAAACGCAGCTTTCGGAGCTGTGTAGCGCTGTATTGAAAGCGCTGTATATACGCTACTGCGACACCGATTGCTTCCCTTATATGGGACTCATAAAATCTATATTGAGCTGTTTTGGAATACAAAGGTTAACAATTATTTGGCAATTTCATGCAGTTTATGGTTCATAAAATGGCTCTGGAGTCGAAAGGAATTTCTCATAGATCCTTCACTGGCGATAGAGCTCTCGTTAGACCAGGAAGTATTTTCGCATCCGCTCGGGAAACTATTCTGATCTGTCTCTTTTGTGTGATCGTGGAAGGATCTACATGTTGCCAGGCCAAAATTGATTCAAACATTGTTTCAATGGATGTCTTAAACGTATTCCAAAGATTATTTCTTTTCTTGGTTTTGATTCGTTTTGAACAAAAGAGGTTTTTATGAACTTTACGCTAGTACTATCAGTTTTTGAGGTATAAGTGATCTCATATTTATAACAGTGATAAATATTCCATGTTAGACCTCGATAAAGAGAATGAGGAAACAAAAACTTCTATGTTTCCAAAGCTCGCAAATATTCTACTAACATCCATTAACAATATCCCAAAGCATTTTAAGAGATATTACTTTAAACACTTGCTTTTTATTTGTTCATCAAGCATCCCCAATTTTGTTACTTTTATGTACGAGCCCCTTCCCACTTCAGTTGGCCCAACTATTGAAATCTTAGTTTTTTCTCATCAAACACAAATAATAAAAATGTAGCAAGGTGTTATAGGTTTAAAATATTAAAAATGAATATTTTGATAATATATAGTAGAAAACACCAACTTTATTACTCACTAATCAAATTTGCAGAACACATGTAGAAATTACAGCATATCAACCTATTTTCATTTCAATGCAAAATAAGTCTATAACGCATAGGTGGCTGTGAAAAATAGAAGCAGTGACAATTGTTTTTATTAATCACAGCTGTCAGAATACGTTTAAAATAGTTTTGGGCTGTTAAGGTTTTCAAAATGGTAGATAAAAGGTTATTAGTGAGAAAATTCGGTTACTGATAATTAAATTTTTTAATTCTGGGAAATCAAACTCAGAAATTGCAACTTTGTTAGACTTATCGCGGTACAGTCTGAGAAATATTGTTAGAAGATATAACGTAACGGGTTCAGTTAATATTAAGCCACGATATGTGAAAAAAAGTAATATCACAAATGCCGACCGAAGTGCATTAAGAATGATAAAGGTGAAAAACAGACGTGCCAATTATTTACAATTAAGTGCTCTGTGGAGTGACGCTGTTAGAAGGAGAATTTCGAGGTCCACAACTCATAGAGAGGCCCACAAACTGGGATTTAGCACTTGCAAGGTAAGTTTTCTTGTAAAAAAAGGGAAATAAAAACCCTAAAGTTGCTCAACTTGTTTATAGGCCAAAAAAAAAAGCCAGTATTAACTCCACTGCAAAAGAAAAATCGGCTTAGATGGACTAAAGAACATAGACAATGGACACCTCAACAATGGTGTGCCATACAATGGGGTGATGAGGCCCGATTCGAAGTTTGTGTTGGTGACAGTCGCAGTAGAGTTATTCGCAAAAAAATGAACCATTCCATGTTGACTGTCTGGAGAGAAAAGTGAAACTTCCAGCATCCGTTATGGTCTGGGGCAGTATGTCATCAAAAAGAGTAGGAAAACTTCATTTTATTAATGGAAATGTGGATATAAACAAATGTTTGTCAATTTTAGAAGAATCGCTTTTACCAGTGGTGGAAGAATGTTTGATATCCGGCCAAGATTTTGTATTTCAGCAAGATGGTCCAGCGTGCCATACCTCAAAAAAGGCTATAAAATGGATCGAAAAAAAGAATGTACCATTTTTGAAATGAGTTTCTAGCAGTCCAGATCTGTCACCTATTGGAACTTTGTGGCACGAGATGGAAAAAGTTCTACGACAACATCCTGCTCGTACAATCACCGAACTGAGACAAAAGCTTCAAGAAATATGGGATTGTTTTACCCCAAATTTTTGCCAAAACTTGGTTAACACTATGCCCCAAAGAATTTCAGCCGTAATAAAAAATAAAGGTGATGTTACCCAATGGTAATCTTTCAATTGTTGCTATGTTAACTTCGCGCATTTATTCGCACATTGCTTATTTGTTCACATGTTCTATTAGTTATAGGTCTAAGTGATTTCAAATATGTATTTTTTACGTAGAGTATATCTAAAATGTTTTTGAGAAAATAAATTGTTTTAGAAGTAAATAGTATCGTCATGTTTAGTTTATAAAGGCATATTTTGGTACAAATCTTGAAGTGGGCCAATTGTAGTGGCAAGGGGCTCGTAGTTTGTCAACGATATGGTCCATACATATTTTTCTAGAGCCTTTGAGAAAATGAATCATTGTATTCTACTGAATATTTAATTTTGGAATTGATAATTCTACCGTTAATTTCTTTCAACCATACCTATAGGTCACAATGTGTTTTTATAATGGTTTTGGATGTCAAGAATATATAGCAGCTTCAGGCATACCGCAAGGATCCAACTTGAAAAACAATAAGACACTATTTACTCGTCGAAGAAATCATCATCACATTACTTTTGCCAACGTGGAACCAATTTTTGTATGCCGGTATTGAAGAACTCCCTGGATTTGGAGTAAAAAAATTGGCCGACTGCATTTACTACACCATCTCGAGTTGTGAACTATCGGTGCCTCATACAGTTGTCAAGAAACAAAGAAAGGTGATAATCACTGGGAGAAATATCGGGATAATATGGCGGATGCGGTAACGTGAATAGTAATATGCATACATTCAATAGTCGTAGGCAGCACGACATTCATCTACCCTTTGCTCGATGTAAGCTGGGTAGTAGATCCCCCTTTATTTTAGGACCAAAGATATTCAATAAGCTGCCTGAGTATATCTTTGTATTGTTTGTTATCCACTTATTGTTTTTCCTTTTATAAATTTTTTAAATGTATTTCTGTTAATTTATTAATTTTAACTGCTGGAAAGCTCATCTATTTTATCTGCTGTTGTTAGCCTATGGTGTCCATTTTAAACTATCTAATTTAAGCTATTGTTTGTTGTTGCTTATCATTTTACTGTTTGTTTCTTTATGTATATACATACTGTAAATTGTTTGTTGGCGAACCCTATACATGTTTCATACATGTCTAATGGGTAATAAATATTATTATTATTCTGTATTTCACTCCTAGAGGAAGGGATGAGCTTGACCGGGACTCTGCCTGAGTTCTAAGGTCTTTAGTCGGAAAGGGTTTTCCCCAAGATGTGGGCTGTTCCTAGCAGTGCTATCTTTTGAACTTGTGATGCAAAAAGATCTCCGGGGAGTTCTTTTATATTGTTCTTGAATGACATAGTGGCAGTCCCCAAAGCTCCGATGATCACGGGTACCGTTCTTGTCTTTGTCTTCCACATGCGCGATATTTCGATTTCGAGGTCTTTGTATTTTCTGGCCTTTTCCGCTTCTTTGGTGTTGACGTTGTTGTCGTCTGGTACAGATACCTCAATTAGCAGGCGTCTGTTCTGTGTTTTATTATGGTAAATAATATCAGGTCGGTTGGCGGAAATCGTACGGTCGGTAATGACTCCTTTGTCGTACATAATTGATGCTTCGTCTGTCTCTACTGCTGCTTCAGGAGAATGATCATACTAGTTGTTGCTAACTGGTACTTGGTGCTGCTTGAGGCTAGCCCAGTGTATGTATTTAGCGACGTTGTTGTGCCTTTCGGTGTATTCTGTTGGTGCCAGTGTTGAGCAGCCTGAAATAATGTGGCTTATATGTTCCTCACATTGATGGCATATTCTGCATTTGCTGTCGACATTCTGTTTCAGGACCATTCTTCTATGGTAGCGCGTGTTAAGTGCCTGGTCCTGTGCAGCAATCAGTAGACTTTCAGTCTCCGCCTTCAGTCCTGTACTTTTCATCCAATCCAGGGACATGTGTTTATCTATATTGGTTTTGTGTAGGTTATTGTAGAACTGTCCATGAAGTGGTTTCCATTTTAGGGCGTTGACTTTTTCTGTTCGCATGGCCTCCTTTACTCTGAGTTTCAAGTTGTCCGCTGACTGATCTTCGTTCAATTAGTATGCATATTGTCTTTTCATGGCTTCCCCGATCTTTGTAATGGAGTATTTAGCCTTTTGTTGCTCATGCAATAGCACTAACTTGATGAACTTGTCGTTGGAATGGAGTATATACTCATAAAGGCCGGCAATTGTCATCCTGTATTATTATTATTATTATTATTATTATTATTGTTATTATTATTATTATTGTTATTATTATTATTATTATTATTATTATTATTATTCCAATATAGGCAAAGAGCAGAACCTCATTGAGCACCTCCCTGACTAATACCAGTCGTAACCTTAAAAAGTGAAAGTAAAGTAGGAGAAAGAAGCTTAAATCATACTACCTCGCAATTTCTGCTTCTTTAAGGTTCAAACACCTTCATTTGTTTTCTGCTAGCTAGGTCGAATGAATTAATAAAGAAACAACTCTAAACTTTGTAAGTCACTTCATGGGCGATGAAAGAACCTCTATTGTTACCCCAACCCCTTTATAACCAGACACGAATTAAGGTTTATTCGACAGCTTCGGTCAGACATTTAATTCTGCAGAATTTCTGAGAAGTGCTAAGTTGATTATAACCAGCCGAAGTTGTTTGAACTTTCCGCAACTAACCGCTTACCTGAAATGAATTATTTTCCACTGCAACTAGGCAACGGGTACCTTCTTAAGGCTGTCTGTCATGATACAAAATTTTACAATTACAATCCTCTCTTTCACGTGAAGAATTTTGTGTAATAAATACGCAGTAGGTAAAAAAATGCTGTAACTGCCATTTGTCTCGTCAAAGTCATTCTAAACACATTTTTCGTTACGGCTTGCGACTTCATTCCTTTATTACTTTATACGAACAGAAAAATTGTAAAAAATGGGCGATCCAGTAATTTGCATAATATACAGGGTGGCCCAACCATGTGTGGACGGAATATTACTCATAAATAAATACATTTTGTGTAAATCTATTTATGGGGTGTTATACATGACTTTTGAGGGCACATTGGCCATTATACAGGGTGTCCCAATTTGGACCTTCATATCAAAGTTGTGATTTTTTAAAAAGAATGCCTCAAATTTTATTGCATATTTGGATAAAAAAATTCAAAAGATGAAAATTGATATAACATACTATGGGGTTTTGGTAATTAGCTACTGAGATATAAGGTGTTTTGTCTAGAAAAACCCCCATTTCGGCAACCCCTCGGTCCGTCATTTTGAAATTTGAAGTGCTGAATTTTATATTAAAGAAAACTTACACACCTCAGCTTTTATCTTATTTGTTACTTTTTCGAATTTTAACTTTTGCTCAAACAGTGTGGTCAAAAACGCAAATTGTAGTTTTTCTCAAAAATTTCAAATGCAACACCCTGTATATTTGTGCAAGTTTGGATTCGCTTTTTTATAATCTTTTTTTTTGATACTAGACACATGGGTTTTTACGGCTATTTTTTCGGTTATTAGCACGTCTTTTATGGAACGGCTTAATTCCCTAAAATATCGCATCATCCTTGGAAACAAATAAATTGTTGATTAGTTACTAACTGTCAAAATTAGCTTTGTGAGCATTATAATAAAAACTTGTTTGAAAATGAATTTTTCTAAAGAAGAAATGGTGGTGGCGAAGCCCAAAGAAATAGTTTCCTAGCACCTCGCATTTATAAGCAACGGTACCCTAATATGCGACGTCCAAGGCCGGAAACATTTTCCACACTACGAGAACGTTTTGAATCAAGTGCAGCAGTGGAATATAGTAAGAAACGTTGGAGGTTCTATTAAAGTTGCAAGATAATCCCCATTTAAGTGCACGGCCAATTGGAGCAGAAACTGATATATGCAGAACTTCTGTCAAATCTGTACTTTCAAGTGGCAATATGGAACTAGCCCACTGTTTGTCTTTTGTTTCCATGGATCATGTGATTTTTTCCTTAATTTTGGTGTGTTAGTATATTAAAAGCGTAATAACGCAAAATCTAGTGATTTTATCTGAATCAAAACTTATACCAAAAAAAAAAGCTCATAAAAAAATGGATCCAAACTAGTATAAATATACAGGGTGATGCTTTTGAAATTTTTGAGAAAAATGACAATTCGCGTTTTTGACCACCCTGTACGAGCAAACATGAAAATTCCAAAAAGGAACAAATAAGATAAAAGCTGAGGTATGTAGGTTACTTTTTGTTACAAAATTCAGCACTCCAAATTTCAAAATGGCGGACCTAGCGGTTGCCGAAGTGAGGGTTTTTTCTAGACAAAACACCTTATATCTCAGTAGCTAATTACCAAAACCCCATAGTATGTTATATCAATATTTTCTTTTGAATTGGTTTATCCGAATATGCAAAAAATTGAGGCATTCCATTTGAAAAATCACAGCTTTGATATGTAGGTCGAAATTGGGCTGTATACATAGGCCTTGCTTTTTACAACATATAAACTGTCATATTTCTCATACTCGTGTAGTAGTATCTCAGACTGGTCTGTTGACCATGACATCTTTCAAGTTTTTCAATCCACAGGTAGAACAGCATATTAAGCAGGGGAGTTTCGCGGAGTTGATAATCATGACAACTAATGAAAGCATTTGAGGTTTGGTTAGAAGTCTGGGAATGTTATGCTGCGTTTTTTTATTTTGCTGATAGCTCTGCCCCACTGCAGCCGTTTCTGACGTTAAGCGGCTACAAAAACGTTAACAGGAAATCACTCTGACAGAAATGAGTAACAATGACTTTTGTGATATCGTCGTCATGTAACAACTGTAAGAACAGTTTTTTTGCAAAATCAATATCAGAGGTACGGAAGTTCCTACGCTTTAAGCCCTCAGCCCTGGTTTTATTGTATGCAATAAAAAAAAATCATAAGGTAAAGCAAAGCGATAGTCATACCACAGCTTAGATAACAATCAGCAATGGAACTCTCCTGTCAGAGTCAAAAACGGCTGACATTTCGGCGGAGAAGATCGCGTGTAAATTCCCCTAGTACATCAATGAACGAGCAGCCGGTGTTGACACGTATCATGCCAGCGCCAGCGGCCCCAGATATTCTTTGCAATCGTGAAATGATAAAAGTTTGATATGGTCTAGTGTAGTTTGTGTGAATCAATAATAAAAAATGAGTATGTTTGTTCAAAAAGAAGCGGCGAGTGACTTTATTCATGAAAAAGCTTCAAAATAAATTTGTAATAGTGGAAGTATTTTCAATAGACGGAAAAATAGTTACTTTTGGTATGTATTCTAGGCTGCTGCGATATAATGAATTCATTGCAAGGTAAGCAGTGATAAGAATACTAGACAAATACAACCTTGCAAGAATTTCGGTATCTTTGTCGCGGAAAAGGCACTATACGTCAGTAAAACTGAACCATTTTGCACAAATATTTTTCCATTCTCCGCTTATTCTAAACAAATCCATTTGAAAATTGTATGTGTCGTCATATAATTATGAATCACCTTGGAAAGGCATATTTGTCAAGTAAGGAACGTATACTTGCCCACAATTTGTATAACCAACTTTTCTAGGTATTTAAAATATCGGAACTACCGAGCACTTACACATTAAACACTCGCTGCGTGTGGAGAAGCATCCCAGCTGAGGAGTTATCAGAAGTGCCAGGTTTGATTACAATGCTTTAACAGTGTTTACATTGAAAATGGAATGGATTGAGAATATCGCAGCAGCAAAGAATGCATGGCAAAGCTAAATATTTTTCTGTTTATTGTAAGTAGTTCCACCAATACGAATTAATTTTAAAACGTTTTACTAAATAAATAGTCGCTTCTTTTTGGACAAGCATATTTCTTTTTATTTTACACCAGATCATTTCGGAATAGTACAATTTTTACGATTTGAAATAATAGCTGCGGCTGCTGGCAGGGTACGTGGCAACACCGGCTGCTGCTGAGCACGAAAACCCCTTTCATCGTTATACTGGGGGAATTTACATTCGACTTTCTCCGCCGTAATGACAGAAGAGCTTCATAGACTACTGTTATCTAACCAATGGTCACACACATTTTTCTAGCGTTCATTACTGCCTGATAATCTCATTGCTCAAACAGGTTAAATTTATTTTTCCGAATCTGGTATTAAAATACCGGTTGACACATTTTCAAATTAGGTGAATGTGCATACACAACTACCAGTCGCATTATAATAACGTCTTTATTGGATAACCCGGAGGGACATAAACAGCGAAGTTTAGCCAATTCTACTTTTACACTTAACTGCTTATGTCGGTTACATCTGATATTCAAAACATGGAAAAAAAATATATATATATAAGAACAATGAAAAAAATAACACATATATACCTAAGTATAAAATACAAATAGACACAATCTATATCTGTAGCAGAAATGCGTATTTAATCAATGCTTTTGGTATGTTTATGAAAACTTTCCAAAGACATCAATTTAATACTGTTGTCCAACTGATTATAAAATAGTGCTGCATTATACGTAAATCCTCGTTGGAATAATGCAGAAGTGTGTGGGTGGTTCTGATACTATAACGATTCCTAACAGCCCTGTCATGCACTTCGTAATTAAATCTTAACTTAGCTCTTAGATATTCAGGCTTTGATGACAATATTATTTTATGAACTAAAACTAAGAATTTATGTTTAACCAAACTTCCTAACCTAAGCCAGTTCAGTTCCCTATATTTATCACTTACGTGATCGTGTTTACGCAACCCATAAATAAAGCGAACACAGTTATTTTGGATGATATGAAAACGATCTTTGGTCAATTGATCCAAACATGGATAATAAACGACATCACAGTAACTGAGCATTGACATCAACAAAGATTCGCACAGTTTTTTTCTCAGCTTAAAGTTAAGCAAGTAGCGATTGGAATAAAAAGCCCTAGAACACAGGTAAGTTTTTTCATCAAATTAGCTATTTGGCTGCGGAATCTTAATTTTGTGTCAATTTCCACTCCTAGTACCTTAGCTGTTTGAGTATGCTGTCATGTTATGCCATCAATAGTCAGATGGAAAGAATCTTCGACAGTTTTCCTCTTCTGATCAGAACAAAACAATAACACTTGTGTCTTATCTGGATTAATAGTAAGATTATGTTCCATAGAAAACTGATGTACCTTATCTTAATCAAGCTGTAAAATGTCTGATGAATTTTGCGTATCTGAGGCGTCGAAATGGAATATTATTTAAGTATCATCAGCAAATGTTTGTATCCCTGAATTGTCAACTGCTTTATGCAGGTCACACGTGTAAATCAAAAAGAGCACAGGTCCCAAAATTGAGCCTTGCGGAACTCCTGACGGAATAGTCGTAATATTGGATTGATCGTTATTGATTGCGACACATTGAGTGCGACCGGACAAATAGCTACGGAAAAACTGACAGCAGCATCATCGAAGCCTATATACCTCAGCTTGGCGCACAAAAGTTTATGACTTATTCGATGGAATGCTTTGGAATAGTCAATTGATACCACTGCTGTTGCTAACTTTTTGTCAACTGCCCTAATAACATTATCACAAAGATCTAACAGTTCCGAGGTGGTACTATGGTGCTTCCTGAAGCCCGATTGACATGACGATATTATTTTTAGTTTCTCTATGTAATGGACAACTTGTTGCTGTATAATTTTTTCCAAAATTTTCGATAGCACCGGCAACAAACTAATGGGTCTAAGATGTTTAAGTTCAGTAGGTTTAGATATTTTAGGGACAGGTATAATTAGAGCCAGCTTCCACAGCTTAGGGTGGTAGCCATTTTCCAAACATGAGTTTATTATGTGGGTGATATGGAAAAAAGTTACGGGAAGACTTACTTTGACCATGGTTAGTGAGAGGGTGTCAATTCCTTTTGGATCTGATTTGATATCTTTGATTGCCTTCAATATTTCCACCGGCTCGACAACTCGCAAAGAAAAGCGATTTCGATTGTCCAATTTGTTGCTGTCATAAAACCGACATACATTTTCTGAGACACTGTAGTAACTATAAACTGACATAAAATAATTGTTAATACTATTTGCATCGGCTAGCTCATCTGGTATTGTTTGTTTTGAACGAGATATGTTAAGCCTATTCAGCCCAGACCATAAAGTTTTTAGATTATTCTGATCAGTTAGATTCCGAATGTACTCTTTCTTTTTAATTCGAATTTTATGTAGTGCCTTATTCCTCAGCTGTTTGAATTTATCAAGGTCTTCAAGTGATTTACTAGCTTTATACTTGGTAAAAGCTGAATCTTTTTCTCTGATAAGCTTTTTCTTTCCCTCATCCAACCAAGGAGATGGCGGTTTATTAACACGTAGTGTCTTAATCGGAGCATGTTTGTTATAAATATTTGTGAGGGTTGTCGTCAGATGTTCCACTTTAGCATCTATGTTATCCATAAAATATAAGTCATCAAGATTAGAGGTACACAGATCTGAAATGAAAGCTGCCTCATCAAACTCACGGAAGTCTCTCACGGATATGAATTTTTGATGCATCTTGCCAGCACTAAGTTTCAGAGTACACATAACAAGCTTATTTTTCAGATATTTCATGAGCATCAAGTACCAAACAGCCAGTGACAAGTTCCGGCTGATTAGTGAAAAATGTCAAGCAATGAAGCGGTGTCGTTTGTCACCCGTGTAGGAGATGTAACTAACTGTGAAAAGCCAGTTACCTCAAAACTCGAGGATATGATATTAGTTGAATTCAGAAAATCGTGATTCAAATCACCCAAAACAATAACATTATCAAAATCATTAACGATGACGGGTAGCAAATTATCTAAGACATTAGCACAGCCCAAAAGACTTTGCGACGGCGGACGATACAAAATGCCAACCGCGAATGTATGTTTATCTACATTCACTTGCACAAAAAGAGTCTCTAAACATACAACACGAATATCAACATTAATAACTATTGCATTCAAATGCGATTTAATATAAATGCCAACACCACCGCCTCGTGAGGCTCGATCACAACGGAAAAAATTGTATCCATCGACACGTACAATGTTATCAGGGATGTCGCTAGAGAGCCATGTCTCACTTACTGCTAAAAAATCAAAATTCTCAGTTTTCAGTATATTTGTGAAAGCATCAAAATCTGACAAAAGAGACCGTACGTCCAATTCTTAACTCTTTAATCTTCATAACTAACCCTATCCCTAAGATTATGATAATGAGAAATATATACTGGACATGACTTATCACCTGCCTCATGGGCTACATCAAATTTTGTATGAAACTTGATATTATGGTTAACACAGTTTTTACATTTTTCCGTGCTAGCTTGGCAGTCTCTAATACTATGGTTTTCTGTACATTTAATGCAAGATACGGTCTGCACACTGCAGCTTTTCGAACCATGACTATACGCACAACAATTAAGGCACTGTAAGACATTGATATGGTCAGATACATAATGCTTCATCCATCCTAGGTAGACAAACCCCTTATCAATGATATTCTTTCTTACCGTTGGTGGAACTTCGATTACCAGATGCACTTGATTACTCTTTCTCGTTTTCAGCCTTGTGACTATCTTCATAGTTGACAAATTCTCCTCATCTAGGTTATTCAGCATCACAACCTTACGGAGTATACTTGCATGGTCGCCCAGATCGTCATCCAGTGTAACATTCTTGACAAGCAATCGAGGGTTGTACTTTTCAGACTTTTTTATTTGATACCCACTGCCTAATTTAGACTTTAGGGCAGCACTGAGTTTTTCTAAGTCAGATCCATCCATACAGTAAACTGCTGCACCTTGTTTCGTTTTTCTAGTTCCATCTATTCTAATGTCCAGATTTTCCAGGTTCACGCTGTTTTTTATTGATTTAATCACATCAGTATTTTCGTTATTGCTATCCGTTTTTACTAGAAGGACAGCTGTTTGTTTACATGTTTTTTCAGCACATTCTGAGAAGTGGAAATACCATGAGAAACTGCTACAGTTTTTGACGCAGCTGTTTCAGAATTTGTTTCTAGTTTTGATTTTAATAACGTGTTTGAATATTCAAGCTCGTTTAATAATTTTTCTAGTAGCTGTTTTTCTCGCCTCAGGCATTCTATTTCCTTGATGTAGATAGGTAATTCGGAATTCTGCTCACTGGGATTCTTGAAGGATTTTTTGCACTTGTCACATAACCAAAACACATTTTCACTTTTTTGTAGGAATTTTCATCTTTTATTGATGCATATTGACTATGGTAACGTTGTTCACAATTTTCGCAGCAGACATATTTTCCATTAACAATAAAATTATCGGAGCAGCGCTCGCACACGTGCACGTTGCTAGACATCTCGTTATTAAGTATTATAACGGTTCATTCACCATTTTTGTTCCACTACAAGTACATTTTTGAGAAACACACGTCCAAGGCTAGCCCTAAAATAATTAATGCACGCACACAACCCATCACATTTTATTAATAGCTGCGTGTCTATACTCAGTGACATGAGGTCACACTCACGTCTCACTGTATACAAGGCCCAGATAAGGCCTGCTAGCCTCGAGTATTACTCACACGTTTGGGGTGCTGCCGCCCCGACTATATTACTTATGCTCGATGCTGTCCAACATATCGATGACTTTTCTCTAACAGACAGTCTCGGAACCCTTTCGCAGCTACACCAACGGGCTTTGCTCCTCAGAGCTCTCTTCCAGACTCGCCTCACTTTGGCCTCCCAGCCTAACCGTGTCGAACTTCGTACATCCGGAACTGGCCGATACGATCGCTCCCTTGTCCCGAGGGTGTCTAGACTGTGGGACAATCTACAGGAGGAAGATTTTCCCAGTTCTACTAACCTTAGGCAGTTCAAAAGTCGGATTAACAAAATTTCTTTGGGATCATCATAGCAGCCCCGGTATCCCGGCATTTAGGCTTCTGCCTCTTTGAAAGGCATATCATTTTTAGCAATATGGGCTTTATTCGGTCTCCTCACAGAGAAATAACTCTCAAATAATAATCATCAAATTCCAACAGTCGCGTAGCATATTTGATACCACTCAAATAAAAAGCTCTATTGCTCTTGCAGGAGTAAAACTTGATGTTCCTCTTTTATGCAAATTCTATCGAACTTCATTCTGAATTATGCAAACTACAGAAAGGGGCTAAAGTTTTGCAGTTCGACCGAAAAACAATCGTGGAAGTTTCCCAAAACTCGGTTAGGTAAATAAAATTTTGATCCTTCGAGGGGAGGCTGGCTTGCTATGATACGGTTATAACTCGGCCAAAACCGTCTAACTGATTTGCATTCAGTTTTCGGTCTAATAGTTGAGAAAATATCTTGATGTTACCAATCGTGATTGAGTTCGTGACCCACGATAAGAACATCCTAAAACGACATACTTTTGATATTTGTTCACGTACATATTGCAGTGTCTTTCGAAAACAATTGCCCTCACAATCGCTACACGTTTTCTTACGATCAATCATTTCCATTTCCTCTCACGGTCTTGTATAAAACCATACTGCTCTTGATCTGATAACACCTCGTTTAAGTTTAAATGTTTGTGTTTTATCCCAAGTTTGTCATAGGGAATTACAGGGTATACTTGATATCACCAAACAATACTAGGAGCTACCACAAAAATTGAACAGAAAAACCTGACTATTTTATCACTTGTTGTTCATGGCAATATACATCGTTATGTAAGAAATTCTTGAATTCTAATAAACATAAGTAGGTGTTTACATTTTTTGTCACTCAGTGTATATGAAGGTTAATCTAGCAGAATCACAGGACTAACAATATTACATTTTTTAATAAATGTTGATCATTCATAAATGTAAATACAGGCTACTGTTAAACTCTTAAGGGTCAAACTAATCCTTTCAAGATTCACAATAATTAAGATGTTCAGTGGTTCTAGTAACATATTTCTGGAGAAGGAAAACTTTAGCTATCGATGAGCTGCATTCCCAGCTTCAAGTGCCATGGCACAAGCGACAGTTAAAGCTTTAATAGTATAGAGTAAGTAAGACTTGCTCACTACAGTGATTTGACAGAAATTTTATACCATAAGCACTTTTACGTAAGTTATGATACAGCAATTCCACATGTGGCTCCCAAGTTAGATGACGATCAATGGGAACACCCAACAACTTATCAGAAACGCCAACTGACGAAACGTTATTAAAATTGCTAAAATCCCGGTTATCTCTTTCTGAAAATTTCTTGTTTTGGGTCTTATCTGTACCTACTTAATATAAGGACATTATCGAACATATTTGAGCCGATGTGCATACTGCTTCAGTATTATTAAAGAGTTATATCTTACTAGCACTGGTCAATAAAATGATCGTATCATCCGCATATATACTAAGTGACATATAAATCCGAACACCCAGTTTAAATGGTTTTATTTTAATAAAATTTTGTATAAGTACTTAATGAAGCATAATAATTAAATGATAAAAATTTCAAAATGATTGCACTGCTTTAAAGCCCTTTGACCTTTAATAATGTGTGGATGCACCCTGATGTGCTACGCATTCTCCAACGCACCTAGGCATGCTTCTGATCAGGTCGTCAATGTCCTCCTGTGGTATCTCATTCACCAACTCCTCTCGAAGTCCTTCTAGAGTCTGAGGAGGACGTTGCAAATTGAGCAATCTCCTACCCATCATATCCCACACGTGCTCAATTGGGGATAAGTCGGGAGATCTTGGTGGCCATGGTAACATTATGTTGAAAGAAGTCTATTGTGACTGTTGCAACATGTGGTCGGGCATTATCTTGTTGGAAAGTTGGATCTGCCAAGGTGTCAAGATAGGGTAAAAGATGGGGTTCTAGAACTTCGTGGATGTAACGCTGCGCGTTTATGTTACCTCTGATGAAGATTAAAGGTGACCTGGAACCATAAGCTATAGCACCCCAAACCATAACTCCAACAGTGTGATGAACATGTCTTTCAACAAAAAACTGTGGATTCCTCCTTTCACCACGTCGCCTTCTAACCCTGGCACGACCATCGTGCATGCCTAAACAAAATCGAGACTCGTCACTAAAGACAATACTGTTCCATTCCTGATCCCAGAGTTACCGTTGTCTGCACCACTCAAGGCGATTACGTCGGTGTTCTCGAGTTAAAGGGAGGACCCAGTGTGGCCGGTATGAAAACAAGCCAAAACTTCTCATTCGTCGGTAAACACTTCGCATGCCAATAGGTCTTCCGTGTTCTGCAAACCATTCATTTGCAATGGATCTGGTAGTGGAGAAACGGTCCCTTATTGCCAATAATTTTAGGCGCGATCTTCACGGTCTGTTGTTCTACGGCGGCGTCCAGTGCCGCTTGCTCTTTGCGTACGGCCTTCTCGAAGCCATGCCTGACAACACCTAACCCTAACCCACTAAGTTGACGAAATCGTACAGGTCTCCGTACTCTATTAATCGTAACCGATCGTAAAGGATGTCAAGAATCCGAATCCGCCAACGTTGATTCTTTACTGCGGCTGAAATATTCATTTTTAGAGCAGTATAAAAACCGGAATGTCCAACTGATAAGGCTGAAAATTTTTTCACTTGTTATTTACAGTAAGATAAATACATTCACCAACTTTTATTAAAATAAAACCATTTAAACTGGGTGTTCGGATTTATATGTCACTTAGTATAATTTTACAACTTGAAACTAAATTCGACGAATATTCATTCCGTCATTCGCATTATAGGAAACGGCTCCAGGGCGGGTCCTTGGGGAACAGCTGCTTCACATCGCTACTTGCATCATTAGCACGGACATATTGCTTTCTTCCTTGAACGTATGATTGAAAAACTGCACAACTTATACAACAGCAACTCATGATCAACATAATCGAAACGTTATAAAAGTCTAACAAAAGGCCAAAATATGTTATTTTTTAACAAGGTAAAAGTGTATATCGCAGTTTCGGTACTTTTACCATTGATGAAACCATGCTGATTTTCCAAGGTCACCATATTTCTACTGCAAAAATTTACCAGTTGTTTTTTCAGATTAAGCTCAAAATCTTTGAAAAACTTGACAGCAGTTGTATGCGTTATTAACATAGTCATTCTGATCATTTATATGATGGATTGGTACAACTAATGCTAGTCTTGAAAAGCTTCACATGAAAAATTGATCAAAAACGATAGAGGGGTACATATTTCAAAAACACGTCTTTTAAGCAACTTATTTGAGATATCATCATATCCACGAGAATTTGAAGTTTTTTAACTAGCATGCCAAATGGAAAACGTCATATAAACTCTGACCTAATTCAACATTGTTTTTCCTAACAGTGAAATGTTCATTAAATTTAAAAGGTACAATGAAATCATCAATTTTCCGTCCATTTTCGGTGATAATGACATCTTAGTTGGAATCTTTCTTTTGGATATTGTTAACTACTTGCCACATAGTCAAAGTGCTCTAGTTTTCGAGATATTGCCACCTTTAAGCTTTTTAAACAAATTCATTCTGTTTGCCCCTTTTTTGTCTGTTTTAGCTATAAAAAACTTCTAGGTTGTTTTTTTCCTGCGCTACCATTAATAGTTGCTTGAAACAACAACAACAACATTTCATTGAAAACTAGCACGGTATGATGAAAAAAATTATTGTATTTTGTTTCAAAAGTTACTACTCGCCCAACAAGGTATCATAACAGTCCAATTATATGAGTCTTCTTACTTTGAAGTAGTTTGTCCAAATATGGTATAAAATACGGTATGGTAGTGAATGATTGGTATTCTTAATGTATATAATTATACTAAGTGACATATAAATCCGAACACCCAGTTTAAATGGTTTTATTTTAATAAAATTTTGTATAAGTACTTAATGAAGCATAATAAGTAAATGATGAAAATTTCAAAATGGTTGCACTGCTTTAAAGCCCTTTGACCTTTAATAATGTGTGGATGCACCCTGATGTGCTACGCATTCTCAAACGCGCCCAGGCAAGCTTCTGATCAGGTGGTCAATGTCCTCCTGTGGTATCTCATTCCAGGCAACCACCAACTCCTCTCGAAGTGCTTCTAGAGTCTGAGGAGGACGTTGCAAATTGAGCAATCTCCTACCCATCATATCTCACACGTGCTCAATTGGGGATAAGTCGGGAGATCTTGGTGGCCATGGTAACAATGTGACATCATTATGTTGAAAGAAGTCTATTGTGACTCTTGCAACATGTGGTCGGGCATTATCTTGTTGGAAAGTTGGATCTGCCAGGGTGTCAAGATAGGGTAAAAGTTGGGGTTCTAGGACTTCGTGGATATAACGCTGCGCGTTCATGTTACCTCTGATGAAAATTAAAGGTGACCTGGAACCATAAGCTATAGCACCCCAAACCATAACTCCAACAGTGTGATGAATATGTCTTTCAACAAAAAACTGTGGATTCCTCCTTTCACCACGTCGCCTTCTAACCCTGGCACGACCATCGTGCATGCCTAAACAAAATCGAGACTCGTCACTAAAGACAATACTGTTCCATTCCTGATCCCAGAGTGACCGTTGTCTGCACCACTCAAGGCGATTACGTCGGTGTTCTCGAGTTAAAGGGAGGACCCAGTGTGGCCGGTATGAAAACAAGCCAAAACTTCTCATTCGTCGGTAAACACTTCGCGTGCCAATAGGTCTTCCGTGTTCTGCAAACCATTCATTTGCAATGGACCTGGTAGTAGAGAAACGGTGCCTTAAGGCCAATAATCTTAGGCGGCGATCTTCACGGTCTGTTGTTCTACGGCGGCGTCCAGTGCCCCTTGCTCTTTGCGTACGGCCTTCTCGAAGCCATGCCTCACAACACCTAACCACAGTATCTACACTTCTTTGCACTGTAACTGCAATTGCCCGAAAAGAAAGCCCAGCTTCCCGAAGTCACACTATACGGCCCCTATCAAACTCACCAAGTTGACGAAATCGTACAGGTCTCCGTACTCTAGGCATCGTAACCGATCGTAAAGGATGTCAAGAACCAAAATCCGCCAACGTTGATTCTTTACTGCGGCTGAAATATTCATTTTTAGAGCGTTAGTGAATTAAAAAAACCAGTATAAAAACCGGAATGTCCAACTGATAAGGCTGAAAATTTATTCACTTGTTATTTACAGTAAGATAAATACATTCACCAACTTTTATTAAAATAAATCCATTTAAACTGGGTGTTCGGATTTATATATATATATATATATATATATATATATATTTGATACTTCTCAACAATAAAGTTCGCTATACAGGGTTTTTGGTGCATCGCTTACCAAATTGAAATGGCGGACAGGGGAGGCCTTTTTCTATCACCCCAGGTCCCTCAAATAGTTTTTAGCTCAACGGCATTAATTATGTAGATTTTTAAATTTTTTTAGTAAAAACTCCAAAATGTAATAAATATACAAAGTGAAATAAAAAAAATAAAGAGTATGTCCACCTAATGATTAATTTATCTTAATGGGTGATGTACCAATCTTACAAAATCAACACTACTTGCCAGCAGCATGTAGTTTTTTATTTATAAACTCACAAAGGGTTACAAAGAAGAACAAAAAATTTTGAATTTCTGTAAAAAAAATAATTTATTTTTTTTTATTTCACTTTGTGATTACATTTTGCAGTTTTTATTAAAAAAATTAAATATCCTACATAATTAATTCCGATGGGCTAAAACTGTTTGAGAGACCTGGGGTGATAGAAGAAGACCTTCTCTGTCCGTCATTTCAATTTGGCAAACGATGCACCATATATAATGTCGAATACCTTTCCAGACTCTTGATCTGGAATGTGGGAATCTGTCAATACTTATTTGGCTATCTTTTTCCAAGAAGAAGAATATATTCTGCACAAGACCTGTTAGGTATTTTACTCTCATGGTTTTTTGAGAAACTGTCTACATAAAATCAATAATGGGATCCTACTGAACACTTTAACCTTTTTTTTTTTTGAACACGCTATGTTTCGCTAACCAGAGCGGCGGATGTTGCCCAAGAAGCTTAAATAATATTCTTCTGAAACGTAAATACCAAAACACTAATTAAACTTAGTTTTCCAAAAACAGCTTGTAATAATCATTGCACAATTAAAATTATGGGGCACCCCTTGTGTTTAAAAAAATGCTTATGGCTCAAAACTTCCTATTTCAGAAGCCTGTTGACTGGCTAAAAACGAAAATCACCATGAATTAGCTCTTATTTTCAAGTTGTTGGGTAGTAATACCTCACTACGCACTGTGGTCTGAAAATCGTATACACCGCCGAAAAAATAGAAAATTCATCTGTCAGATAAACCCTTTTTAATTGTTATATCATAAATGGTGAGCAGGTAGTAATACCGAAAACGGCCTACCTCGATGTTACCGAAATTATTTTGTGTTTTTTTTTATAAACCGTATCAGGACCCTGCGTTTGATGAATTTTCAGGGGGGAAAGAAAATCCTCCTGGGAAGGCTTTAAAGGTGTGGTACGGGGATTTCTAAGCAACCGAAAAGATAACTGCCAACAGTTGGCGAAACAGCTCCTACAAATGTACTTATGCTTCGAGATCATGTAAATATTGTTTTAGTGGTCACATTATGGATGGAAAGAGAATAGTCTTTGAATCTTGTTTTTAAATAATCATCTGTATTAAGATGTGGCAAAATTGATTGCGGAGTGGCATGTCTGTATAATTATTATGATAATCGACACATTCGACAACAATATGTATTTTATATTTTCCATAATACCGATATGTAACTGACTGGTTTGTTTTTTGATATTTGTGAAATGAAATAAAATACGTCCATTTTTTCTTGTCTGTCTGTCTTTTCTTGTCGTAGCTTCCGTTGCAACAATCGACTCATTATTCAAGTAAAGCGTTTTAACAATACGGACGCGTTGTGGGATCCATGACATGTGCTTTAAACAAATACTACGCTCAGTTATATACTGGCCACCCTATAGATAGAGAATTAGTGGATTTGAAAGAAGTTTCAAAAAGTTCACTGGAGTCCGCTCTATTTTAAATATTAGCATGTTTATCAAACACCCACGCATGTTGAATAAACGTCGGACTTACCAGAACGTAAACGGCGAAGGGCATTACAACCACAGCAACAAGCAGGTCTGCCAAGGCCAAGCTGACGATGAAATAATTTGTAGCAGTCTGCAAGGTCCTCTCCCTATACACACTCAGAATCACTAGAACGTTGCCGAACAACGTGAATATCGGGAACAGCACCAAAATGAACGCCCAGTAGTTTCGGTACACTTCCGTTATGCCACGATCACACGTAACGTTTGAGTAGTTCGCGGTGAGGTTGCAACCGAGTCCTTGTCGATCAAGCGGGCTCAGATCGGACTGATTGGAGATATTGATGTGGTTTAGGTATTGGTCGATGTCTTGGAACACCAGCATGTAGGTGTCTGGAGGTGGGTTCTGGTTGATGTTGGTGTCATTGGTACCATTGTACCAAAATCTTGAGTCACTGATATCCATTTTTCTTTTAGTCCGGTTTTCAAGGTTCAGCTATTAGCCAAGAGGTAGCAGCTTTTCTTGTAATATTTCATTGGGCATATCATAACTATAAGCATTTCAATGTTTGATGATTATGTATGTTTTAATCAGGCTTGTCACAGAAGCTTAGCCCCTATTTTTTCATTGATTGAAGTTAATGTCACTAGTATTTACAATACTTGAGGTTTAGGTTTTCTTCAGCTAGTTCTTGTCTTAGATGAAGTAGTTTTTTCTCTATATTGCTCCAATTAACTATAATAGTTATGTGCACAATACTCGCAAAAAAAACAAAGTGTATTGCAGATATTTTAGCTTGTTTTCTTATGCTCCTTCTTGAGTGACACTTGTCCTGACTTCTAAAATCGTCTTTGATGTAACCATAAATTATTATTGAATCGGAAAAAGTTTATATTTAAGGTGATAGTTGGATTGTTTGTATGAGCTGAATATACAAAAATGTCCATCATGAGCTTGCGAGGTCCTTCAACCCTAAAAAACCATCTATCTTACAAAACAGCCCGCAACAAGGGCAAAGTAGGTTGATTTCCTACATACTAGGATACATCTGTCCATAAATCACTCAGACTCAAGAATTTACGGCTTTACACAATAAATAAACTGAAAACGATAAAAACTAGTTTTCAGGGTTTGTTTTGACCGAAACCGAATGTTTGATTAATCAAAAATGTGGGGTGTGTCATAAGAATAAGGCGGTCGAATAACGAACGTTTGTGCCCCGGGCTCAAGTTGTAACATCGTTATTAACGGTGTGAAAAGTTTGATTACAAATCTAATGGGTATATTATTATACTATTTCAGCAGAGAATTGACTAATGAAAACATTTATAATGATTACAAATTTTTCATATCCTTCAGCCGAACCCTATTAATTATCAAAAAAGGTGTCAACGCGTAATCTATGGACATGTAAACGAAACTATTAAAAGCGACAAAAAATATAAACTCTAAAAATGTTACGCCCCCTGATAGGGATGTTTTTGTTACTGTCCAGGATGATCCAATACTCTGTAAATGCTCATATTTAATCTATGCAATTTCCCAAATGTATACAGGGTGACTTCGAAGTTGAGTCATTTGTTTTAACAGTGAGTAGATCTGATCAAAATAAATGTTTTTTCCTTTAACATTTTTGTGGTAAAATTAAAGTAACAAAGTTATAGCCCTTTGGAAGTTTGAGTACCGTCCTGTCTCAATAATAATATTATGTGCTCGTGTTTGGCAACAACGGATATAATCCGCCTTATCGGTTCATCGCATCGGAAACAAAAGAGCGAAAGAATTTGGAACGATGTTTTTACAATTATTTTATTCAGTTGTATACAGTCAGTGTCAGTCGGTAACGCGTGAGTGAATAGTGGTGTCTGTTGCGTGGCTCAAACGAAATAAAAAATGGCACATGTTTATGCGGATCGGTTTCCCAATCGAGTGCAATCAACCCCTCGTGCCTTTGTTAATATAGTACAACGGGCTCGTGAATCGGGTGACTTAAGACCTCACAGGGGAGGGCATGCCGGTGCTCTAAGACCTCACGATCAAATACAGGTCCGCACTGAAATACTTGTCGGGAGGATACTTTATAAAACAAGGTAAATTTTTTTTTTATTTTTTTTATCTTCCTTCTACAATCATTATCTGAAAATTAATGACTCAACTTCAAAGTCACCCTGTATATCTCTGAATAGTTTCCTTAATTCGAAACTGACAAATGACAGATAAACAGCACAAGCGAGAAACGGAACATTTTGCAGTGAATAAATTAAGGCTTGATCTCAACTTGGTTTAAGGTATTCCCGTAGGGAATATGACGACATTATCTACAAGTTCCTCTCTCGATTCTGCCTATATCAATATTTCAGGGAATCAATTTTTGATTCCTTCGATATTTGAATTAAAATTAAAATTAAAATGCTATGCCATCTTTCAAACTTTGATTCACTTTTTCGTTTCAATAGCTGCAGTTCTTTTTTGCTGTTCATAGATAGCAGATGATTTAACCATGTATTGTGTCAGCTACAGATTTATTGAAGTTGCTGAAATTCTCTGACAGTTAAAAAGAATTTAGATTCGGACGTTGGTCATAGAATCGCAGATTTTTATACATTTATTTATAGGCGTTCTTCTATTAGCAGAGCTTTAGATTAACAACTAATCCTGAAAATTTTTTAGGAGATTCAATGCAATCAAACATAAGTATCTTTTTATTTAGTATAAATGATATCTAATAAGGTTTTATTGCTGAAACATAATAAAACCAATCTCCTCTGACCAAATACGATTTCCGGCAAAGAGTAATAAAATAAACGTAAAAATTGGGGATTGAAGAACCCTGCAACCATGAGTTAGACAGTCAAATATCTAGCACAAGGATATATAGGATTATGATAAGCTAGGAATGCACCATGTACTAGACATCATTCGAAAAGCGAGTACCGAGTACTGGTAGTGATATTTAGGCTATATTTAAGTTTTTGAAAGGTCTCATCATTGCTAAAATTCATTTTCTTGTCCAAGGAATGAAAGTATCTAAAAAAAAGTTAATGTACATAGGGTATCTTCAGGACCTTTGTTTTTAAAATATTTAGGAGTATTGCAACACCTAGAACTATTTTTCATTGTGGTATTCAGCAGCTACAACATTGAAGCCATATTTTGACTTTACATTCTTTGAACATTTCTGTCTAATTAAAACTCTTCGAGGAATGTCTGCAAAATCGCTGAGAAGAAATATTTAATTGAAATGCCGACGCCGGAGAAGAAAATGGAAATACTAAAAACAGGGAATTCACCAAACAAAAAATATATACAGAAGTAGATCAGAGATACTGCGGAGGAAAAAGCAGAAGGTGCCGATGTTAAAATAAAATTTCAAAAATTGGAACTGATCAGACAGCTCATGAAATGGAACCTGTTGGAGACCAAACTAAGTGAAGGTAGTGGAGCTTGGATAGGCAACATCCCAGAAAGAAGGCTATAATGGCTCTAGAGTGGAACCCCAGGGACGCAGAAGTATAGGAAGAGTGGGGTCAGTTTGTAGAGTCTCTGTGGTCCTCAATGGAATGACGAGACTAAATGATAATAAAATATGTACAAATTTCATGAGAGGATCACTTTTGCAAGATATTCTAAAGGTTCGATGTCCTAAATCTACATTTTTGTTCGAGAAATTTGGCCACCACAAGTTTAAATCATATAAGTCCCTGACCTGCCGTTGGTTGGAGATTAGGAAAGTTACACAAACGAAAACTGGTTAATGCGGCGGGAAAAACTGAACTAGATTATTTTTACTTTGAGGGGGAACGCGGGAAACTCAATATTTACGTTACTTACTTACTTTTGATGCATTTTGTTTGCTTTGTTATGTGGTTTATGCTGTTTTTTGAGCAAAAATCTCATCTGTAATTCTTCGACTTAACAAGTTGTTTATCCCCATTCTTGTATTGTCAATGAAACCACATATATTAACAGATCTTCTTTACTGTAGTGAACATTTCAATCACAAAGGTGAACTTTTTTGGTACTGCAGAGGTTAGTAGTATTCACAAGTTAGTAGTATTCGCTTTACCCTGTCAAGATCGCTGCTTTAGTTTTGCCAATTTTGACGCTATTCTACCATTCACAACTCCGACTTGTAAATAATTTTAATATTATATTCATCCACATTTTATTTTTGTCTTACTAATTTTGATATTTGTTTCATACCTGTTTGTGTCATAGACACATACATGTATGCTTTTACTTCTCTTGAATGCGTGAGCTACGTCTGAATATGTACGTCGTTTTTCTTTTATAGTTTATTATAGTTAATTATTTACAAGTTTGCACTTGTTGTTTTCCTCCAGTGACTCTATAACCACCAAAGTTTATCAATGTGTGAGCGTAGAACTTCGTAATTTGTTACCAAATTTGTTGATAAACTATATATAACTGAGTATATTCTAATGTCAAAGTTTTTTTCTTACATGACATTACTTTTATTTGTCATTGTTGTGCCAGTTCATGCAACAATATTTGGAATTGTACTTTTTGGCATTAAATTATTATTATTAGTATTATTATTATTATTATAATTATTATCATTAGATCTGTCAATATATGTGGTTTTATTGGCTTGACAGACACGGGGATTATAGACATGTAAGCCAAATGCTAAGTTTCAGACGTTACATTAACAAGTTGTGTCTTGTATTCAAGCTGAATAATTATCCGGCCTGGTAAGTTACTCGGAGAAATCAGGTACTCGCCAAACCAAGTACCCGGTGCATCCCTGTCATATCACAGTGAATGTGCAATACATCATAATTCGAGACCGGCTATTATTTTTCATCTCTCACTAAAGATCCATAAGAACCGTCAAAAAATATCCGTCCATCACTGACACATTTCAACTGACCACATGAAGCACAAGCGTCCCGCTTACGCGGCGTCTCTCGATAACCGCACGGTGGGCAGGTCGCGAGGCGTCGTGCGGCAAGTACGACCGCGCCGTCCGACGTCGATGGACCGTATGCGTCGCGACGCGGCCGACGCTCAGCGTCGCGGCGGCATGGGGCGCGAGGGGTGAGTATGGAGAGAGGCGCCGCCCTGCTGTCTGCCGTGCCGCCGCCGCGTTGATTCGGCTCCGGTGATGATGCTGCTGGTGCTAGATATTAGAATAGAATTTGATCGGTACTTTAGATCATAATTTTATGATATAAGACAAATCAAAAATAATAAAATGTTGACAAATATACAGGGTGTTTCAGTTTATTGTTGCATAACTTTAAGATTCCGTAGAACTTTCAAAAATAAATGCATGAAGTCTATATAAACATGGGTCGAAAAATGCGTGGCTTCCGAAATACAGGGTGTTCAAATTTACTTTCTAAAATAGTTTTTTTTAATATTTCGAACAATATTTGATGTATAACAGTGAAAATTGGTATACAAGGGTTTTTTGGTACGACAAAACGAACCATGGGCGCTCTCTACTGTACCTGTAGTGTATTAAAATGACCGAAAAAAATTTCTTAGTGCAATTTTTTAATAAAAAAACTGATTCTTCGCACTTTTCAACATAAGAAAGCTCTCTTGTGAGTTTTCGTTATAGTTAGCCGTTTTTGAGATACTTCGATTTTTAAGGTTCGATGCATTTTTAATTATTTATGGGAAAACAATATTTTTTTTACATTTTCGATTTGGGCATTACAAGTAATTAAGATGATCGTTTAGATTGTGTTTTTAAACACAGCAATAATTCCTAACTCCAAATAAACACACAAAAACAGAATATTAATTTGTTTAATTTTCCAATATTATTTTTAACAAATTAAATTAATTATTTACAACTAAAATGCTATTGGATAGTTAGGACAAACAAACAAAATCTAAAGTAGTTACTCGAAATGTAAACCCAATTGTTCAATACACAATTCACATCTACGAATGATCGAACGTGGTATTGCATTATTCAAAAAAGGCCTTATTTCATCACATGCATTCCTGATTCTGTCTATTAGCATATCTCTTGTGGTTACGGGAGTCTGGTACACTTTTTCTTTTAGAAATCCCCACACAAAGAAATCTAATGGATTTAGGTCAGAGGATCGTGGAGGCCAGGCGATTGGTCCTCCACGGCCGATCCACCTTTCTGGATAATTTTCGTCCAGTCAGTTTCTAACTATTCTCGAATAATGAGCTGGACAACCATCAAGCTGGAACCAGGCCAATCTTCTTAAATCTAACATAACATCATCCCACATATTTGCATGTTCAGCCTTTAAAAATTCCAAGAAGGTCGCAGCATTTAACCTTGCAGGCAAAAGGTGGGGTCCAAATACTCGATTACGGTAGATACCAATCCACACGTTCACACTAAATTCATGCTGAAAATTTCTTTCCCGAACTGCATGCGGATTTTCATGCGACCAAATATGTTGATTATGAAAATTTACCATTCCACGTCTAGTGAGGCATGACTCATCGGTCCATACAACGTTACTTAAAAACTCCCTATTATTATCAGTTCTATCAAGAATCCACTGACAAAATCTGATTTTTCGTTCTCCGTCCCCTGGCTGTAGTCCTTGCACAGGTTGCAAATGGTAAGGACGTCTATGGTCATTTCTAAGAACACGGTGAACATGGCTTGCTGAAATTCCCAAGGCACCAGAAACTCTCCTAACACGAGTGGTCGGATCTCTATCAAACTCACCCAGAATCATACGGGTAAATCTGCGCTGACGAACATTTATGTTTTGATCCCTTTGGAGATTTCCAAAACCATTTTCAATTATTTGGCGATGCACTCGTACAAATACTGAGCGAGTTGGATGTCGTCTGTTTGGAAATCTTCGTGCGTATTCTCTGGCTGCTTCTGCTGCGTTTCCATTTACAAAGCTATGCACAAAATAAATATCCGCTAACTCTTGATTGGAGAATAAAAATGGCATTTTTATAAAACTCACAAAAAAAAACAGGTAAAAGAAACTAAATTTCGTGCATTCACAATTGCAAAAAAAATGTTTCAGGTTTCAACAGACAACAAAACTAACTGTCAACTAAGTGACGTTTAACCTTATTCTGCTTTCAATTTCAAAAATATTTGCAGGCACAGCCTACTCCTAAAAATTATCGAGATACTGACTTTTTAACGTTATTTTATCATAAATAATTAAAAATGCATCGAACCTTAAAAATCGAAATACCTCAAAAACGGCTAACTATAACGAAAATTCACAAGAGAGCTTTTTTATGTTGAAAAGTGCGAAGAATCATTTTTTTTTATTCAAAAAGCAAAAAATTGCACTAAGAAAAAATTTTCGGTCATTTTAATACACTACAGGTACAGTAGAGAGCGCCCTCTAGCGGCTACAGTAAAACTATGCCCATGCTCTAAGCGGTCAATATATATTGGATGATGAGGATACCATGTTAGGGACGCATACTCAAGCTTAGATCTTACATAAGCATAGTGCAGTATTTTCAGTGTAAAGGAGTTGTGGAAATCACCGGTATTTCTTACAATAAAACCATACGCCTTTGATGCAGCCACAACAGCATTTTCAATGTGATAGGAGAAGGAATTTTTTGTGTCAAATGTGACTCCCAAGTCATCAATTACGCTAGGTCTGTCAAGTTTCTTGTCACCAATACTATATTCATACATCATTACCCCTGTTTTTAAAGTAAACGACAGAACGTGACACCTAGCAGCATTCAAAACAAGTCTGTTTTCACGACACCAGTTGTCAACCCTTACAATGTTGCATTGCAAGCGATGACAATCGTCAATGTTAGAGACTCTACAGAAAAGTTTCATATCGTCAGCATATATAAGAAAATCGACATCGATAACTTCAGAAATATCATTTATAAACATAATAAATAACAGAGGTCCCAAATTAGATCCTTGAGGAACACCGAACATTACAGGGTATTCGCTTGACTTATGTCCATTGCACATAACATATTGTTTCCTATGACATAAATAAGATCTGAAAAATATCTTATTGATTGAATAATTTCTCACGTATTATATCTGTTATTCTCAGCGACTCATCATCTTGAAATCTTTTGGACACTAATGTTATAGTGTTATTAACGACTATCTGTGAAATTACCTCATAAAATATGTTGGTCTCTCGTAGACAGATTTATTTCTGCCTACAGTCTGCCTATCGGCAACCAGCGCGCCATCGTATGATGTTTATATGTACTAGCCATATATGAATGTTTACCTTCCTATCAAGATTTCTTCTTTACCGGCTTTTATCTGTTCCTTTTGATGTTCTGTCGAACGTGCCTTTTTCAGAGCCACTTATTCAACCTTCTTTTAGGGGGTTGCGTGCGCAGATGGTCCAGCGCCATTGTACTTTCCGCTGTGATTTTGGTTGTGTGCGGGCGTTTTTCGTTAACCCCATATTTTGGGATATTAACGCCCCTAGCACCAGTTTATAGAGTAGTACCCTTTTATTTTTAACCTTACGGTTAGTTGTGTTAGTTTGGGTACTACCACCTGTCCATTTTTTATGGGATTTTAACCTCCAGCGGTAAGTTCTCTTTTTTATACCATAGGACTATGTGCATTAATCCTTGTCCTGAAGAAGTTTGTTCAATATCTGATTCCTTTTAGTGGAAAGCCATTGTGGAGGACCACCATTCACACTCCTCCAGCTTTGTTTTGTAGCTGCCTTGTAGCTGTTTCCCAACGGATTTTGTTGGAAACCATCTCTTCCCCTCTCTGATGTGAACAGGTAAAATATCATTTTAATTGGGTATTTTATAGATTTGATAGATATTGATTGTTGCTGACTGAAATTCTTAGACTGTTCTTGATTTTGTTTGACATTTTACGTATTCAAATATAGAGTAGTGCCTACATGTCACTGTCTTTTGGGCTTATTAGATTACATTGATTATGATTTTGAACTTTGAGCTGCCATAACTTATTTTAGAACACGGGATAACTCTCTGAGGTAAATGACTTTTGTAAATTTTCATCTTTCCTTGCCCTTGCAGAAAGAAAAGTGGGTTTCTTGTAGAAGATAAAGTACTTGGATTTTTCTTCAAGTTTTGAGTCTTTTAATTGTGTAGTTCTGTCTCAGACATAGAGTAGAGAGCAGAGCAGTCTTTTTCTCTCTTTGGGGTTTTTTTTATACCATAAATTTTGAGAACGAGGCAAGCAGCCCCTACCTTGTGACGTTCCTTACGTCACTGCTCACTACTGGCCACTGATTTTTGACCTCAGTTTTTGAGAGCTGTAACTGGAAGAAGACCATTGTCCAGATAAGTTTAGGTTTAGGCGTTGAAATATTTGTAAGACCTATATTTGTATAGCTTTCGTATATATACCATGGTAAACGTTTTGCTTGGTTAGTTATTACCTAATAATTTTATTGTCAGGTAGTATTGAATAACATCTTTTCTTTTAACTTGTACTCCAGTGGCGAAGCATCTGTGCTACTTGTTTTGGCAATATATTGTGATTCGTTTTCAAATATCTTGTTTTATTTGGCTCCCTGTATAGAATAAATTAGGTTTCATGATTACTGTTAGATCCTTTTCTTTGTGTGGTGGTCAAGCAAAACTACAAAACTAGCTCTGACTAACATCTCGGGGATTTGTGACTTAATCCGTCTTGAGTAACTGGCGCTCTACCCCCCCCCCCCCCCACCATTAATTAATTTAATTAACACAAAGGAAAGGGGAACCACCCCACTATTTCCTCTCTATAAAAAAACGCGTGGCAAACGATTCTGTAAAATTTTATTTTCTTTGTTTTATTTCCTTTGTAAAGAAGCTATAATAAACTGCGACACCATAATCCAAATGTGTAAGAATCCATGAGCTTACAAATAATTTAGTACCACTTGTCAATATGTGTTTATATCTCCAAAGCGTTTTATATTTAAAATAACATAACTTGAGTTTATTGATAACATGACATTTAAAACTTAAAATTGTTTCCTCGGCAATTTGAATAATGGTTTCATCTATAAGTATATTTGTATTCATCGCTTTTTTGAATTTGGAACAACTGGTCTCGAATCAATACAACAAGCTTTAGTTGTTGTGGGGTTAAGTATCAGGCAATGACTTTTTGAATATTTTCTTATCATTTCCAAATGTGTGTTAAGTTCAGATATGAGGCTATTTGCATCATCTGGCTGACAGCCCGGAGATTATGCACAACGAATGAACTTCGCACGTGAGATGGAAGCACTGATAGATCAAAATGAGAATCTCATTTTGGTTATGAGTGACGAAGCCCACTTTCACAAGCCACAAGCCCCGAACTCTGGACGAATTGAAGGGCGAAATTCGCGTGGAAGTCGCCCAAGTTGAGAGAGCGATGTTGGAGAGAGACTACACGAACTTCCAAGAACGCCTCCAGCACTGCATCAACGATTTCGGCCACCACATGCCTGATGTGATTTTCCACTCTTGACTGTCTCAAATGCTATTTCCTTGTGAACCTGATTCCATCAATAAATTTGTTTTCGAGTAAAAATTAACTATTTTATGATTTTTTTAAAACCGTCCATCCTCTCTGCCGCACCCTGTATAATCTGTTAGATCTGATGTGTAAAAGGTTAAAAGCGCTGGAACAAAGACTCCTTTTTGGGATATCTGAAATTACATTGAGCGGACATTTTATCAGGCACTTTGATGCATCATAATGTTTTAAGTTTCATACACAGGATGATGCTGAACAAGGTACAGGAGGACAAACATAGGTCAAGAAACTAATAGTAGGTTCCTGCTCGGATTTACATGTGCATAGGTACGAATGTATATACGATGGAGATTAGAAGACTGATACCTTTCATATAAAAAGTGCAACACCACCCACTAAATGGTGTGACACTTCTGGAGAGTCCCACACATCGGGCAGAAAAGGTCGACAAGGAATTACTGTCGAGCGTTTCTGTCTGAGAGTGGCTATAATGCCTTTCCGCTGCCCAAAAATAAGATATGTACCTAGGCACATACACTTGTGAGCGGGGAGGAGTGTAGATCCAAAAAGTTAATGAGGTGGTACATCTGACTTTCAAAATTATAATTCTTTTGTAATCGTAAATAACTAACAAAACGCAGCAATTCTAACCTTCACTTGTCATTCAATTAATGTTTCGAGGAAGGAACATAACAATTTAGATTTATTTTATTTATTTACAGTTTCCCATTACATAAAAGGATTACGTTTAAAAAATAAAGCACTGTGTATTATGTTAGCATATTTTTAATATTTTGAACTTCTTCGTTCTGTCAGTCCAATTAATTCATCTTAATACTCCTACTTTCTTTATCAATGTTCGCACTCAATTACTACGCTTAGTCAAAGAAAAACATGGACGAGGCAGGTAAAACTATGCTGGTTTGTAATCTTGAAAGTTAATCCGGCTCACAATTTTCAGGCGAGAGCTCCTATCAAAGACAGCTCAAAATCCAATTTACAGCTAATGCATTTTTTATTATCCGTAAACAGAAAGTAATATCCGACGCGTCAAAGTGAGTGCAAAAATTGCCTTGGTGAATGAGGCGACTAAAAATAATTCTTAATAATTCCTCATACCATGAGGAGTAAAATATAAGGGAACTTTCGGAGAAAATGTTATACAGTATGTTAGGAAAAGGTATTTCCGTAAATTTTATTTCAATCAAACAGAAATCATTTCGGTTATAGAATATTTCAAAACGGTCATTCCATGTTAGGCGGAGATCAAAAAAAACTAAAAAAAAATATGAGGCGTCAAAATTCATTTGTATTGGACCCATTTGTACATCTTGTACTTGTGAAAGAGAAATCAGGATAACGATTGCTTTTTAACTTAAATCTTATGATTTTCTTAACTGAGAGATGGGGCTGCGATTTTGCATCCATTTCTGCCATCTATTATGTATGAAATATGTCTATGTCGGTAGAATTGTCGGAGTTAGAATTATAATATTAATGGTTTGTTCGTACAGCCTGTTTGCTGACAATCAGCAAACTGATAGTCAGTGACAAGACATGACCTAGTTTACTCAGATAGCTGACACGTCGCTGACTGTATTAATTGCGTACATGAGATCGTTATGAGTTGGCTGAGGGAGGACAGACCGATTACCGGCAACTAATCCGCTGTTAGTACAGAAACTTCTGACTGGTGGCTGTCAAATCAGTCAGCAATTAATTTTCCAGTAAATTGTCAGAGCTCGAAATCAAGTACAATAATTATTCGAATGTACCATTTTTCAGAATGACGTAGACAATTTTTAAAAAGTTGGGGGTTCATTTGCTCTAAACCAGAATGACCTAGGATTTTTCGTCCAACTGTCCAATGTGCCCGAATTTTCCTTTAGAGGGGAAAACATGGACACTTTCTAGAAAAAATAACAGCACCCAAAAAGGTCAAGTAGGTTTACTCAGTACTTTTTTTTTATACTCCAACTACCACGAAGGCCTAAGGCCTAAGCACCCATTGGGTACCGTGGGGCTATGGGGGATACATGGGAAAAGGGGGGACGCCACACGGACTCTGGCGAGGGAACACGTGTGCATGCAACATGCACACATTCTGGCTCCGCCTACGAGAACCGCCGGGTGGTACCTCCGCGTTCGACAGTCAGAGACCATCTACCACCTACGGACAATCAGAACATCCATGGCCAAGAGAAACATTTCTCCTGGGACGGGAGTCGAACCCGCACAGCGCACAGCGACTGATCAGGAGACCGAAGAGTCTGCTACTGCGGCCACCGCTGCTGCCTAAAACAAACACACAACATCCATGGCGAAGGCGAGATTCGAACTCGCGGCCCGGCCGGCCGGCTGATCAGTAGCACGACACTCTGACCCACGCGGCCAACCGAGCTCGAAATCAAGTACAATAATTATTCGAATGTACCATTTTTCAGAATGACGTAGACAATTTTGAAAAAGTTGGGGGTTCATTTGCTCTAAACCAGAATGATCTAGGATTTTTCATCCAACTGTCGATATGTGCCCGAATTTTCCTTTAGAGGGGAAAACATGGACACTTTCTAGAAAAAATAACAGCACCCAAAGGGTCAAGTAGGTTTACTCAGTACTTTTTTTTTATACTCCAACTACCACGAAGGCCTAAGGCCTAAGCACCCATTGGGTACCGTGGGGCTATGGGATACATGGGAAAGGGGGGGACGCCACACGGACTCTGGCGAGGGAACACGTGTGCATGCAACATGCACACATTCTGGCTCCGCCTACGAGAACCGCCGGGTGGTACCTCCGCGTTCGACAGTCAGAGACCATCTACCACCTACGGACAATCACAACATCCATAGCCAAGAGGAAAATTTCTCCTGGGACGGGACTCGAACCCGCACAGCGCACAGCGACTGATCAGGAGATCGAAGAGTCTACTACTGCGGCCACCGCTGCTGCCTAAAACAAACACACAACATCCATGGCGAAGGCGAGATTCGAACTCGCGGCCCGAACGGCCGGCTGATCAGTAGCACGACACTCTGACCCACGCGGCCAACCGAGGTCCCATCAATTCTCATATATAAAGTATAAACATAAATTCGAAGAAATATGAATGCACACATCGAATGACAAGTTGAAGAAGTAAATACATAGTAAGAATTCTGAATAAACGTCTGCAGTGATTATGCATGAGAAATGTACAAAGTATTGTGAATGACTTTTAATAAAACTTGGATAGTAAGGGTTTTTGTTCCCTGTTCCCTTGTCGCCCAGCCTCGAAGCGTATGCACACACAGTATTTATATATTCTAGCTATGTAAGTCAGACCCAAAGCTTATGAAAAAATAAACAAAATAACGAATTCTGGAGATTTTGTGATACAGCTTTTTCTCACGGGTGTCCACGGACAGGGAGTGACTGTTTGTGCTTGGGTAAAAATAGTATTTTCCCTATACAGGGCATTTTAAATTCGACCCTCAGCATTGGGATCTCGGAAACTTCAAGGGCTACGAAGTCACTTAAATAGCTACAAGTTTGCGTATCCAGATAATCAGCAAAATGTCGCTTAGAAAGTTTTGAAAATTAAAGTACTTCCGGAAAGAGACGTAAAAAACGAAAGTTCCCAAAATAGTTTTAATTTACTCCTGACTTTATTTCTGGTGAGATTTCAAAATAAATTGCACATAAACTCTGCCACATTTTCTACTCTACAAGACGGCACAATTAGAAATTCAATGTGACGTTTCGTCTCTTGTCCTCCAGCGTCAACTTATTTTTTTCTTATAGACGCCATATTGGATTCGTACACACATGAATAGAATTTTTATTCTGATTTAAAAAATGTATGTCATATATTGACATTGCAAAACCTTAGTTATTCAAGAAGTTCCTAGATAGGCGTTGACATTATTAGATTTCATTTGTTTGCATAGCAACAGAGATTGGAAGACTGTGAATATCTCTGCTTATTTATGGTTATTATTGTTATTACCATCAATAAAATTTTCATTTCGTATTCAGGTTTCACCATATCTTTTTATTTCTTTTTCATCCAACACCAAATCTATGGTCAATTAACAATCACTGAATTTAGGGCTTAAAACGTCCATTTAAATGTACAAAATTCCAATATAACGTCCGCATGAAAAAACAAATTTGATGATGGAGGTCGAAAGAAGAAATGTCGAATTGAACATTTGACTACGCCATCTTGCAGACGAGATTAAGTAACAATAACAATATGCAATTTATTTTGAAATCCCATCTCGAATAGAGTCGGGAAAAAATAGAGCGGTTTTGGGATAAATCTAGTGAGCGAAACAAACATCTGATAATTTCAAGGCCTACCTAAGAAATTCTGTTTTTCTTAAAATAATCAAGGTTTGACAACGTCAATGTATGACGTATTATGCATTTTTTGAATCAGAACTCTATTCATCTGTGCAAAAATGCAGTTTAGCGTCCTCAAGAAATAATAAAGTTTATGCTCGATGACAAGAGACGAACCGTCATTTAGAAATTATGATTATGCCTTCTTGTAGATGAGAAAACGTGGCACTATTAATGTGCAATTTATTTTAAAATCCCAATATAAATACAGTCAGGAAAAAACCAGAACAATTTTGGGAAAATTCAGTTTTTTCGTTACTCTACGGAAGTACTTTGAATTTCGAAACCATCTGTCACTTTGTTGACTACCCCATTTAAGCGACTTCGTATCCCTTACAGTTTCCAATATCCCAATGGTGAGTGTCAAATTAGAAACACCCTGTATATGCACACTTTTACTAGAAGAAAGAAGTGAAAATACTACAAGGATTTAATAACGTCTTTGAACAATAAACACTGAAAAGCTGAAACGGCTGAACATACTACCTGTAACTACAATTATCAAGATCTACTGACTTAGCTATAAAATTCACAGAGTTCTCAACATGGACAAAAAGAACTGATACTCCGAAAATACATATAAGTAAGACTTAAATCGCGTAATTACGCATTGTGCAACTGTAACAAAAATTTTCAAAAGATTAGTGATCACAAAAATCGTATTAATTATGGCTCTCGAAAGTTATGTCCTCTATTCTTCGGATTCTTCATACTGTATTTATTTTGCCATTACCGGGTCAATAAACAAAATATTACAAAACTTGTTTCTGTTGAATTGTGGCACTGTGTTCTTTACAATATTAAGATTTTTAGGTTTCATTTTTTTTACACCGAAGCAGGAGCTTGAAGAAACTTTGTTATCCCCATTTTTGAACTGCCTAAAGTTAGTAGAACTGGGAAAATCTCCTCATGTAGATTGTTACAAGGTCTCGACACCATCGGGGCAAAGGAGCGGTCTTATCGGCCAGTTCGACACTTTTACGATCGGAGGCCGAAGTCAGGTAGGCACATCGCGTTGCGACACCATGGAAGAGCTCTGAGGAACAAAGCCCGTTTGCGTAGCTAGATCGCCAACGGCCCGTTGGTACGAAGGTGTCCTTAGACCGTCCATTAGAGAAAAGTTCATTAAATGCCTCTTGCGAAGCAATTTTATCCCTCAAGATAGTTCCGACACACTCTGATACCTGTCACTGTCACTGGTTGACTGGTGTCCTCTGATCTGTCAGAAGGTTCTGTACGAACAGCGGATTAGCTGTCAGAAACTGTGCGAACAGGTAACATCTCTCTGATTCTGATTTTGACAGTCACCGACAAGTTACCGACTACTGTAGGAACAAACCGTATAACTACATGAGGTCCTCCTCACTCTCATACCTTATTTTCTTTTCAAAAATGATCAGGATCATCTCAAACGTCAAAAAAAGAAGTTTGAGCGATTTTTATTTTTTCTTTTTTTACATTTTTTCTCCGCCACCGGAACTATTTTCAAAAACTACAAAGCTTTTCTCTCCTTGGCATAGTAGTAATCTTGTGCGAAAATTTCATCAAAATCCGAGCGGTACTTCTCAAGTTATAGACGATTCAAGGATTTTTTAATGTAATGACTAATGATTGACGTCAGCTTGATCTCAGTAAGTCTGCAATGGAAAACTAAAGAGCTTGCGTATAGAATAGAAATAAAACAGGACAAAGGGACATCTACGCCAGAATCGATCACTACGTGAGTGTATCTCAGTTCACATTTGATAGCCCAGTCACTAAAGTGACCGCTAGGAGCTGACAGTTCTGGCGGTATAGTAGATGCACGTTCATTTGTTTCATACAAAACATGTTTACTGAAAAAGCTGAGATTAAAAAACAACCATATATGTATAGGGGACTGCGAATTTGAGTCATTTATTTTAACAGTGAGTATATCTGATCAAAAGAAATGTTTTTTTCCTTCAACATTTTTCTGGTAAAATTAAAGTAACAAAGTTATAGCCCTTTAGAAGTTTGACTACCGCCCTGTCTCAATAATAATATTATGTGCTCGTGTTTGGCAACAACGGATATAATCCGCCTTATCGGTTCATCGCATCGGAAACAAAAAAGCGAAAGAATTTGAAACGCTTATCACGATGTTTTTACTACAATTTTTATCAGTTGTATTCAGTCAATGTGTCAGTCGGTAACGCATGAGTGAATAGTGGTGTTTGTTGCGTGGCTCAAACGAAATAAAAAATGGCACATGTTTACGAAAATGCTGAACTTCTGGACATGATTCTTATTAACGGGGGGGGAGTCTTTACAAAATGCTGCCGCGGCATCACGGATTTATGCGGATCGGTTTCCCAATCGAGTGCAACCAACCCCTCGTGCCTTTGTTGATGTACAAAGGGCTCGTGAATCAGGTGACTTAAGACCTCACAGGGGAGGGCATGCCGGTGCTCCAAGACCGCACGATCAAATACAGGTCCGCACTGAAATACTTGTCGGGAGGATACTTTATCAAACAAGGTAACATTTTTTTTTTATTTTTACACGCATATTTTGGTTTATCTTCCTTCTACAATCATTATCTGAAAATTAATGGCTCAACTTCAAAGTGTTAGTTGCATCCGTTTTTCAAATTTGTCACCTAAAAACTTAACTTGCTTGGAGTAGCTGGAAGATTACTGATGCTAAGTCGACTGGACTGTTTCCATACTCGTCGTGCGAAATTTTCGCCGACAAGTATTAAATTTGAAGGTAGGTTTGAAAGCGAGTGTTCGAGGGCTTCCTTAATTTTCTCCATACCGTGTGAAAGAGGGAAGGAAGCCCTATCGGCACCCCAGTTGAAAAAGTAATTCGCTCTCTCCATAAATTAGATCAATAAGTACCTACATGTCGTAAACCCCTCTTTGAGATACTACTTTTCCATTGGCAATGGCGTACATAAACCGATACAAAAAAGCCACAAAAGAACAGTCCGACAATGTATGACGTCAATTGGTTTATCCTTCACCTTTCGTAAGTACATGTTTTTAGAGAAGGTCGTACCGCTGGCCTTTATACTCAAGCTGGGGTGGAAGCAATGCCCAAGTATTCTAACAAATCCGGTACTTCTCAAGAAAATCGGAAATTTGCTCATGTTCAACCGGTCCCAAAAAAGAATCAAAGAGCGATCCTCACAGCTACAGACCCAAAATAATTCGAGTCAATTGATAAATTAATAAAGTGAATTGTGAGGAAAAATTAGTAACTTAAAATTAGTATATTATATATACAGGGTGGGCATCGAAA
>CAVLJG010000004.1:103033488-103176059 GCA_963669975.1 Acanthoscelides obtectus | reverse complement strand
TATGTTAGATTTAAGAAGATTGTCCTGGTTCCAGCTTGATGGTTGTCCAGCTCATTATTCGAGAATAGTTAGAAACTGGCTGGACGAAAATTAACCAGAAAGATGGATGGGCCGTGGAGGACCAGTCGCCTGGCCTCCACGATCCCCTGACCTAAATCCATTAGACTTCTTTGTGTGGGGATTTCTAAAAGAAAAAGTGTACCAGACTCTCGTAACCACAAGAGCTATGCTAATAGACAGAATCAGGAATGCATGTGATGAAATAAGGCCTTATTTGAATAATGCTATACCACGTTCGATCATTCGTAGATGTGAATTGTGTATTGAACAATTGGGTTTACATTTCGAGCAACTACTTTAGATTTTGTATGTTTGTCCTAACTATTCAATAGCATTTTAGTTGTAAATAATTAATTTTATTTTGTTAAAAATAATATTGGAGAATTAAACAAATTAATATTCTGTTTTTTTGTGTTTATTTGGAGTTAGGAATTATTGCTGTGTTTAAAAACACAATCTAAACGATCATCTTAATTACTTGTAATGCCCAAATCGGAAGTGTAAAAAAAATATTATTTTCCCATAAATAATTAAAAATGTATCGAACCTTAAAAATCGAAATATCTCAAAAACTATAACGAAAACTGACAGGAGAGCTTTTTTATGTTGAAAAGTGCGAAGAATCAGTTGTTTTATTGAAAAGGAAAAAATTGCACTATGAAAAAATTTTCGGTCATTTTAATACACTACAGGTACAGTAGAGAGCGCCCTCTAGCGGCTACAGTAAAACTATGCCCATGGTTCGTTTTTTCGTACCAAAAAACACTTGTATACCAATTTTCACTGTTATACATCAAATATTGTTCGAAATATTTAAAAAAACTATTTTAGAAAGTAAATTTAAACACCCTGTATTTCGGAAGCCACGCATTTTTCGATCCATGTTAATCTTAAAGTTATACAACAATAAACTGAAACAACACTTAAAACCAACGGCATGATCAAAACAACTTAGTTATTTAAACTACGTATGAGGGTCTTTCATTTAAATCAATTGTTACTTTCAATGGTATATTCCAATAAAAATACTAATGGAACATTGATGGCACGCTATCGTAATACTAAGAATGTATTCGTGAAAAAAATTCAAAATAATTTCAATGAGCTTTATATTGATGTCAAATAAGTTGTCAATAAGCTTTATAATTCTCCCCAAAAACAACTTGAACAGAACACATTAGAAATGTACAACTAAGGAAATTAAAGATAATGATAGCTTATTTACTTTTGCTATGAGCTATGATTATGATTTTAACGTAGACGACCGATGATAACATTTACATTCGAATGGGTTGGCAAGCTGAAGCTAAAGATGATGACTTTAATGTACGATGACTATATTTTAACGTCAAAGTGACTGGGTGACATCTTTTTGCATGGAATGGGACATAAAGCCTATATACCAGGAGAAGCTACGACAATGCTGTTCGTGCTGTAAGAACGCCTGGAGTATCCGTGATGCTTTTAAAGGGTTGCCATGTAGGGAGATTTTCCCCCAAATTTGAAGGATTTTTACTTGGGGAATTTCTTGGGTATATAATGTTCTCCCCGTTATTTGAATTAAAGCTACTATAATGAGATGATGTCGGGCGTGGTTCCAAGAAGGGCGAAATTGATAAGTTAGAGGTACTGGACGTCAAAGACAGACTACAGAGCGACAAGATCGTTATCTGAGGCAACTAGCACTTAGAGATCGATTTTCCACGACAAGGGCAGTTGCAAACCAGTGGTTTTATGCTGTCGGAAGAGCAATAACAATGGAGACAGTTTATCGCCGAATAAGGTCTTTTGTACTGTTTTCATGCCGTCCTCATCTTGTGCTACCTCTGACCCCACAGCATCGTCGGCAACGATTTATATGGAGTAGGGAGATACTTTAATGGAATATGGAATAAAACTCCGTCGTGTTTAGCGACGAGTCCAGATTCTGTTTTGTCACACATGCCGGCCAATTTTCTTAATAATAATAAAGTTTTGTCGCTAAAAGAAAAAAGTATAGCAGTAGTAGATAAAAGACAATATTCTACAATAAACGAATGAACCCAAAAAAAGTTTTGCAGAAACTTGTACTTGGGCATGAGCTCATTTATAAATAACTTAAGACTAAAAACAAATATATATATATATATATATATATAAAATTTATTAGACAAGGCCTGGTCAAATTTTTAAAAAGACACAATCGGGACGGACTCGCAAAATCGGGACGTAGACGCAATCGGGATAGAGACAATATTGAAAGAAAAGACAATATTAGGCGAATAGACAAGAATAAAAATTGGTAAAAATAAGTAATAAAATGCAATAATTCAGGAGGTAAGAATTCAAATCAGTTTGATTTATAAATTATTTTTCATTTTGAAATTTCAATAATATTGAGAGAGATTTCCGCTTTCAGTAGTAGTAGATATTTTTGATATCAATCGCCTGATGAATCTTGAGCCTATGCTGGTGCACGTCTTAAAGTTAGGAATATCATTTCCCTAACACCCTGTACATAGGCTTTAGGGGAATGGAAAGTAATGTGTCCAATTTTCAACCTCCTTATTAATTCTGTATAGCATAACTTTCGAGAATAAATCTTCTATCGATGAAAATTGAAGCTGGCGGGCAGTCACGGCTTACCTCAACTCATCTCACCAACTAGTTCAGAATGATACAGTATGTTATATTCTCCTTTTGGGATAATCTTATTGTGCAATAAAGTATGGAACATTCTGTTTGAAAAACTAACCGGCTTTGACATCTTCTTATGACTCTAATTTTTTCTGTGACGGGAAGACAGTTTGACATTTTATTTCTGTTGACAGGTAACAAAATGTCACTTTTTATCGAATTACTTTTTCTCCCCGGGAAAAAAATAAGTACGTTTTTCCCGGATATTGATGGCTTTCGTTGTTGTGCCAATTCCGACAAATAAGCCAATAACACCGTCTCCGACAAAGAACTGCATGCTTTTTTCATCTTCCGTTCCATGAATCTTGAATACGCGGTTTCGTAAATTTTCCGCGATTTAGCTAGCAATAATTTTGGCTACTTCTACTAATTCCGGTGGAGTCAAAGAAAACTGGGAATCGGACATTTTTTACTTCATCGTATTAAAAATAACTTGATTACTTTAAAAGTTTCCTAGCAACGCAGGTCTAATTGTCGCTATAAGTACAATATAGCCTACTAATTTCAAAATTCAAATTTCAAATCTATAATTTTCTGAATTAACTATTGTAATAATTTAATTTTTCAATATCAAATTGTCGTTTTTCCCGACACAGAAAAAAATTATGTATTATACACGGGAAAAATACTAGATTGTAGCTTGGGGTGGTACAAAAAACAGAACTTCTTTCTCTTGTATAATAAATAATTGCCCTGGTGAACAAAATTAAAATAATTTTTTGCGACATGGACAAAACAAGGTGGTTAGTATGTAAAACGTACCCAAAAAGCCGAAAATAGCATTCGATTTTTTCTATCACTCACGGTTTTCTTGCAATAAGGCACTTTATTTGCTGTGTATACTCGTAAAATATAAGGATATGTGTGTAAGAGTACTATTAAACACTCGAATAAACATTAACCTCAGAATGTTGTTGTCGATGTTTTACGGCGATATGTTACTCCTGGAGTATCTCTTAGCAATGTCCAGCAATAATCAGCAACCAAATCGACACTCCATTTGCCTTGAGACCATTTTTCTATAGCAGAAATGTCTTGGTGGAACCGTCACCATGTTCATCACTCACTGCACCTAAATTTTCCGGAAAAAAATCGAGATGAGAATACAAAAAGTGAATTTTTAGAGACATGTTACATCCCATTCCTTTATAAGCATCGATTAGTTTACTCACAATGTCTTTATAATTGTCCACCTTCACAATGCCTAAGAAAATTTGCAGTAACTGATTTAAAAGCATCCCAAGCTCCTAATTCAGGTTCATTTGGAGCACAGTCAAATACATCATCCTTCATGATTTTCCATATTGGTGGACCCACAAATATGCCCTCTTTAATTTTCGCCTCACTAAGTCTCGAAAATGTTTGCTCTAAACGCACAAACCCTCTTCCATTTCGAATCCATAGCTTTCACAAAATTTTTCATCAGCCCCAACTTAATATGCAAAGGTGGAAGCAACACGTTGTTGGGATCAACTAGTGGTTCATGAGCAATGTTTTTGAGGCCCGGAGTTAATACCTGACGTAGTGGCCACTCCTTCTGTTGACAATGACGATCTCGCGCACTACTGTCCCATTCACAAAGAAAACTACAATATTTGGTATATCCCAGTTGCATTAAAAGAAGAAGGGCCATTTACCTTTAAACCTGCACGTATGGCCCATCCATAATTATTATAACGGATATGCTCTAACAGGACTCGCATATTTTCATATGATTCCTTCATACGAACTCCCTTTCTTGTCGGAAATAGTTACCGTCTTCGGTAAAAAGTAATGTTAACATCACCGGGGAGAAGAATCCATCCTTCTAATCTTGACTCCAGAAGTTCTGATAGAGATTTTTACAGATTTAATTATCGAACTAAGTCATTAGTTCGCCCTGTGTGATCAAATGCGGCGCTGTTGAACATCCTGGCAGGTCAAACGAAGGATCGGAAATTTTTACGCTTTCTAAACCATCACTGTCAGAATCGGTGGATTCGACTTTTTCATCCAAAGACGAAGATTCCGGTGGAACTGGGACAGAAAGCTCATCACTATGCTTAACGGGCCGCAAAGCTGATGGTAAATTAAAATACTTAACAGTATGTTTCGATTTTGGTACAATACCTTTAATATTTGTGAGGCAAAAATAGCAATCAGTAGTATGGTTCCTCGGTCCTCTCCAAACCATTGGTACCGCAAAGTGCATTTTACGATAGTCGTCTCTTAACCATCCTGTTAACAATGTTACACAAGTCTCACAACATATATGAGTGGCCCATAGTTTATCTTGGTCGCCAACTTTAATTCCAAAATAAAGTATGCTGTCAACAAAAGGGGTGTAAAAGTACGTTTTTAGGATTTAAAAGTTAGCTCTCCGCGCACATAACAAAAACTGTTCGCATTATTTACACCATTTCTAGGTACTGTCCATAAAGCTAGTCTCGATCACAATAAACTAAAAACAATACACCGTTTTAACAAAAATTAACTGTACTCAGAACATCTCAGTAATCTTCGACACAGAAAACGTAAGTGACTCGGCTGCTATTAGTCTACTAATAAACGCAATATGCTCTCTAAGTATAGAGCTCGCATATAATAAACAGGAATAGACAAGTCTTAACATTATATATGTGTGTCATCGCATAAACGCTGAGAACTGCAGCATGAGATTTTACGTATTGTCATTCATTAAAGTAGATGTTACCGAATATCTGTTGGTGACAGAAAAATTCTGCCTTTAGATTTGATTTAAGTGTCTCAAAATACATAAGATACACCCAAAAATTGTCATGTCACAAATCTTATGTTTATCCATGTTATTTATTTTATTACATATTTAGTAGTTCGTTCGAAGTAAACAAGGTCGGTATGGCATTCAAAGGCGTCTTGATGACTAGATGTTGAGACCCAAATGCACAAAAACACTCAAATTGCACAGCTTGCTAGACTGCTACTTTGTAAAATAGTGATGCTGTAGGAATAAAAAGTACGCATGAGGGGTTTCAAAATGGTCTTGGGATTTACTCCAACATATAGTGTTCATGAATCAATTGCATTTCCCCAAATTTGAACTTGCTAACTTGATCCGTTCAAAAAATAAGTGGATAAGGGAAGCTCTTCGAAAACCACTCTACATAATTGTATACCTACAATAGAAACCTTGTACCGAAAACTCTTTGACGTCTGTTAAATTTTCTCATGGGCTTTACATGGTTATACGTAGGACGCCTTTATGACCTCCTTGATTTTCGCAGTTTTCTATTGTTCCGTATCAGCGCTCTATTCTGAAGTTATGCTACAAATATCTATATGCATCAACCGGTTCACGCTCTTGATTTATATCATCTGTTATATCAGCCTGAAATTTCTTACCATTCAAAAAGGAAACATAGCCTCACAATAATAGAGCGTAGAGCGATGACGTTGATACGGAACAGTAAAAATTTCGAAAAACCCCAGCCTTTCTGAAGAAGAGAAAATACTACGAAAATCAAGGAGGCCATAAAGGCATCTTACAGTTGTTACGACTGACTATACGGCCCTAAAGTGATACTAATGAAAACGCTGTGATACGAACGTAAGTATACAAATCTCGCTGGAAATACCTTTTCGCTCATCCTCAGAACTTTTGCAGCACTTATACGATGAATTCCCGGATCCCCTAACCAAACATTACTACTGAAAGCAAATGTAACAAGATAAAGTTTAGAAAGCAGATTCTGTGGGAATACTGTGCAAACATTGATTTCTTTCCAATTTCGTTAATCCCACCCTTTCCTTTCATGGTCATCAGCCAGGGTTGGCTTAGATTAGACGTACAGGCAATTTTGTGGACCGGCACAGGTATTAAATATGTTGAAAAGTAATTTTTCGACATTTTAGTTTTTTGTGAATTAACTCGTTTTGTAGTTGTATGTGTTGCCTAAACGTCATGATGCGTCAGTTATCAATGTTTGGCTCTGATGTGATGTAGAATCTGTTTCAGAGATGGCATTACTGGAGGTCTAAGCTGTAAGTTGTATGCTGAAGCTAGAAAGAAATGGCAATGCATGCAGTGAGGATTTGTGTGCTAATATGTGTTGATGATAATTCCCTTGGATTGAATACATTTACTTGAGATTCAAAGCTAGAAATTAGTCGCACATACACTTTTTCTTATCCATTCTGTAAATTTCATATGCAAATTTGCTGAATTTTAAAAAATGAGAGAGTTAAAGATAATTATGTTCACTGTACACTGTCGAATTACAAGTCATATATGTGCTAACAGTAATTACACACAACGCGGGCGCGGTGATGACTTCCCGAAATTCTCCTCAGTTTATCGTAATTTATAACTTTGAACATAACCTCTCTTCAGAAAGGACGATATATAAATAGCCCGTCGTGCATAGCTGATATATATATATATTTACTTCATTGGCAGCATATGCAGTGATGTTTTTTGTCACATAGCAAATATCACTGATTTTATACACATGCAGACCAATACACATAACCATCTAGATACGATCTTGCTATTCTTTCTTGTCAGAGATGAAAAGTACAGACTTCTCGGCTTCACGAAACATATGCAACCAACAATGCGTGTAGTTGAGCCATTCCCCCATAGATGGACGCTCACAACAATTCTAGTGAGCAAACGTGGAATGACTGTTTGCACCCTAATAACTACCTGGTCTGCAAGATGACATTTTATAGTTTTTTCACGTTTTATAGGTTTTTTTACATAATAATACCCGTGCCGGGATAAAGTTAAACCGGATGCTGTATTCCCGTTTCCAAAATTTGTCCCAGATAAAACAAGATACTCTAGCATCATCTATAAGAACTCACAGCTGTTTCTCTATTTAATATAAATACTTTGAAAAGGTTAGTGTCTCATAGATGGATTTGGATTATGGTGTCACAGTGTATTATAACTTTATTACAGAAGAAATAAAACAAAAATTCAAATTTTGCAAAACTGTTGCATAAGATTTTGTTATAATGATATAGGTAGGCAAAAGCACATCAGTGATAGGTGAGAGAAGATATACTAAGTGACATATAAATCCGAACATCCAGTTTAAATGGTTTTATTTTAATAAAAGTTGGTGAATGTATTTATCTTACTGTAAATAACAAGTAAAAAATTTTTCAGCCTTATCAGTTGTACATTCCGGTTTTTATACTGCTTTTTTTAATTCACTAACGCTCTAAAAATGAATATTTCAGCCGATGGCTGATTTTGGTTCTTGACATCCTTTACGATCGGTTACGATGCCTAGGGTACGGAGACCTGTACGATTTTGTCAACTTAGTGAGTTTGATAGGGGCCGTATAGTGGGACTTCGGGAAGCTGGACTTTCTTTTCGGGCAATTGCAGTTAGAGTGCAAAGAAGTGTAGACACTGTGGTTAGGTGTTGTCAGGCATGGCTTCGAGAAGGCTGTACGCAAAGAGCAAGGGGCACTGGATGCCGCCGTAGAACAACAGACCGTGAAGATCGCCGCCTAAGATTATTGGCCTTAAGGGACCGTTTCTCCACTACCAGGTCCATTGCAAATGAATGGTTTGCAGAACACGGAAGACCTATTGGCATGCGAAGTGTTTACCGACGAATGGGAAGTTTTGGCTTCTTTTCATACCGGCCACACTGGGTCCTCCCTTTAACTCTAGAACACCGACGTAATCGCCTTGAGTGGTTCAGACAGCGGTCACTCTGGGATCAGGAATGGAACAGTATTGTCTTTAGTGACGAGTCACGACTTTGTTTAGGCATGCACGATGGTCGTGCCAGGGTTAGAAGGCGAGGTGGTAAAAGGAGGAATCCACATTTTTTTGTTGAAAGACATGTTCATCAGACTGTTGGAGTTATGGTTCGGGATGCTTTAGCTTATGGTTCCAGGTCACCTTTAATCTCCATCAGAGGTAACATGAACGCGCAGCGTTATATCCACGAAGTTCTAGAACCCCGTCTTTTACCCTATCTTGACACCCTGGCAGATCCAACTTTCCAACAAGATAATGCCCGACCACATGTTGCAAGAGTCACAATAGACTTCTTTCAACAGAATGATGTCACATTGTTACCATGGCCACCAAGATCTCCCGACTTATCCCCAATTGAGCACGTGTGGGATATGATGGGTAGGAGATTACTCAATTTGCAACGTCCTCCTCAGACTCTAGAAGCACTTCGAGAGGAGTTGGTGGTTGCCTGGAATGAGATACCACAGGAGGACATTGACCACCTGATCAGAAGCATGCCTAGGCGCGTTGGAGGATGCGTAGCACATCAGGGTGCATCCACATATTATTAAAGGTCAAATGGCTTTAAAGCAGTGCAATCATTTTGAAATTTTTATCATTTACTTATTATGCTTCATTAAGTACTTATACAAAATTTTATTAAAATAAAACCATTTAAACTGGTGTTCGGATTTATATGTCACTTAGTATATTTAAAAATACAAGTTCATTGCTTTTTTATGGTGCTCTATTGTATAAAAGTTTAAAATATAAGTTTCTAAACTATCCATATAATGTTTTAGGGGAGAGATACTCTCTTTGCCATGTTATTCTAGGAAACGATGATTGTTATAACATTTCAGTTCAAGTAACATCAAAATTTAATAAAGCTTTCATTTACACAGCACCTTGTTTGTTGAATAAATATTTAGAACTTTTTTCCAATTAGTTCCAGTCGTAACTTTAAAAAGGCGAGAGAGAGAATGAGGTGCTTCTCCAGGTACAAGCTTTTGAAGCTACAATTTAGTAACTAGCGTTTTACTATGGTACTTAAGATGAAGCTCATGATTCTATATGAAATGATTTTAACTCGCTCTCTTTATAATTGCGTTGTAGACGACGGTGAAAATTGGCATTTCTCAGCCTTCTGGAGAGTTTTTTAAATACCTTTATCTTGTATAAGTGCTCCAGTAAATATAATATTACTAATAATAATAATTATATTTATTATATACAGGGTGACTTCGAAGTTGTGTCATTTATTTTAACAGTGAGTAGATCTGATCAAAAGAAATGCTTTTTTCCTTTAACATTTTTCTGGTAAAATTAAAGTAACAAAGTTATAGCCCTTTAGAAGTTTGAGTACCGCCCTGTCTCAATAATAATATTATGTGCTCGTGTTTGGCGACAACGGATATAATCCGCCTTATTGGTTTATCACGATGTTTTTCGTCAGTCGGTAACGCGTGAGTGAATAGTGGTGTTTGTTACGTGGCTCAAACGAAATAAAAAATGGCACATGTTTACGAAAATGCTGAACTTGTGCACGTGATTCTTATTTACGGGGGGGGGGGAGTCTTTACAAAATGCTGCCGCGGCATCACAGATTTGTGCGAATCGGTTTCTCAATCGAGTGCAACCAATCCCTCGTGCCTTTGTTAATGTAGTACAAAGGGCTCGTGAATCAGGTGACTTAAGACCTCACAAGGGAGGGCATGCCGGTGCTCCAAGACCGCATGATCAAATACAGGCACTGAAATACTTGTCGTGAGGATACTTTATAAAACAAGGCAACATTTTTTTTTAATTTTTTTTTATTTTTACACACATATTTTGGTTTATCATCCTTCTACAATCATTATCTGAAAATTAATGACTCAACTTCAAAGTATATATAGGAATATCATAGACATTTTGGAAATTGAGATCTACAATGTGTTTGGTCACGACATACCGATATTTAAGAGGCGGATTTTTCAGCTATTTTTATCGACAAATCCACCTCCCTACAATGTCCTACCTCATCCCCCTTGAAATTGCAGCCATTTTTATTTTTACGTTACGATTATGGTAGTGCATGTATGAAAATTGTAATAACTGAGTACGTAAGTATCACAGAATGATAAATTTGGTGTGATTTGAACGATGACATATTGTCCTAGCGATTATTTAAAAACTTGTATTGTTACTAACTGTCAAACATACTGAAAAACAGACAAAAACAGAAAAAAAACATGGCAGAAAATTGATTATTTTGTGCATTTCCGCACACCATTCAAAAACTAGTATGTGAAGTTGTACTTTTTTTGTGCTAATTCTACAGCTTTTTGTTATCCTAAGTATTCTAGGTTAAGCAATAAATGCAATGTAACATGGGTCAAAAAGGGTGTAATAACATGCAAATTGTTTTCAAACTCTCTATATATAAAAATGACAAATCAATGTTGCTTATAGAGAGTTTGGACATGTTTAATGTTACAGAAGCTGTTCAAAATGTCATTCGCAGCGGTATGGATCCATTTCAAGGATAGTGAGGTAGGGGGTGGATATGTCGATAAAAATAGCTGAAAAATATCCCCCTCAAATATCGGTATATCGTGACTAAACATATTGTATATACAAAAAACAGTAGGCACCCCCGATGGGACCCTTGGGATACACCATTGTCTACAGGCAGAAACGCAGATTTGCTTTTACTATAAAGAACAGCACAAGCGTCATCTACTACCACATAATTTCAGTGGCCAATACCTCGCAATATGCTCTCGCCAGCATTGGCAACATCTAGCGGTTATAGCGATGCTGCTGTTGATGGAATTCGTGCTGACATTGCTCAAATGCCTCAGGAGGAGGGATATACTATACAGGGTGGCGCATCGAAAACGAGAGACGCATTTACTGGCAGCTCATTTTTTTTTTGAAAAACGCTCAGACCTATCGATTTTGTTCTCGAGGGGGACACAAGTTTGGCAAAAAATTATGTTAGCACGTGCAGCCCCCTAAGCGGGGGTGACACCACCCCCAAAATGTTAACTGGAAAAGGGGGTCGAGTGATAACTTATTTTAAAGGACTTTCAATTCCCTTTATAATGATGTAAAACACATGAGCTTCAGTTCAGTAGTTTTGAAGATTTATTGATTTAAAGCTTAAATAACACTAATACATCATCATTAGTGGAGATCAATACATTTGGCAACAAAGTAATTGAAAAATGAAGAATGAACTGAACCGTTAGGCAAGTAAATGTTGAAAATGGCCACCATGACTCTCCATGCAATAATAAAGATTTTGCTCAAATATTTGAGGAGTAATTTGAAGGCACTCATTCACAATTCTTTGTCGCAGGTCTTCTAATGATGTTGGCTGGGTAGCATAGATTTTGCTTTTTAAATGACCCCACATAAAGAAATCCAAAGGTGATAAATCTGGCGATCTTGGGGGCCATTCAATGGCACCTCTTCTACCAATCCATCGATCTGGAAACGTCTGATTTAAATATTGTCGAACACGTAATGCGTAATATGGTGGGGCACCATCCTGTTGGAACATCAACCTATTCGCAATGTACCGCCGATCATCCTGATTTTCAATTATGGCTGTTAATTCAGGATCTATGGCGTCTTTCAGTAATTCCAAATACATTTCACCCGTCAAATTTCCAGGTAAGAAAAAAGGGCCAACTAAATGGTCGCCAAAAATACCTTTAATTTTTGTGGCTGCTGTGTATGAACCTCATGATAAATCCTGGGATCAGAATCGAACCAATATCGGCAGTTATGACGATTTGCTACGCTATTTAAGAAAAAGGAACATTCGTCGGAAAAGCAAGTGTTGAATAGAAAATGTTCATCGTGTATAATTCGTTCACTCATATCTTCACAAAATAGTAATCTCCGATCAAAATCGTCTTCATTAAGTTCTTGTACCAGGTGAATCTTATACGGATGAAAACTATGGGCCTTTAGAACTGACCCAGTCTTCCAAAATTTAGCTACAAGTTCTAGAACATATTTTCGATGCACGTTACTGCTCTCAAGTCGCTCATTAAATATTTCTCCTGTTCTATTAGCGCACTGATTATTTCCGAAAAACATTTCGATAATTTCAACTTTTTCTACTGTGGAATATACCATGGTTAATTTATGTAATAAAGAGTTACAAGTTATTTTAGCAACAAAGTGTGGTCAAATCAATCGCAAACTATGTACTAAAATCCTGTTTAAAATAAGTACGAGATATTCCCTTATCTTTCCTCAAGAAATAACTTTTTTGCCACAAAAAAACACTCCAATAGCTGTTTAGGTGACTTAGGTGCACTGCTAGTTCTGTTCTTCCGTGGATGCATAGCACAAAGGTATCATCCACATACCGTAGCCCACAACTGGGACGATTGGGGGCGGTGTTCAGTGCTGCCACTGAAGATGGCTATCGCAGATGTAGCCGAAATCCCACCCGACCACGGCTCAACAGCCCAATAGCTATTATCAACAACAAAATGATAAACAAACCATGGGCGAAGTGAAGAAAAGCATTTACTTATTAAATAAATTCTTTTAGTCAAATTTCTTCTGAAAGTAGGACAAACTAATCTAAGTCTACTTTAAGCTTTAAATCAATAAATCTTCAAAACTACTGAACTGAAACTTATGTATTTTACATCATTATAAAGGGAATTGAAAGACCTTTAAAATAAGGTATCACACGCCCCCCTTTCCATTTAAGATTTTAGGGTTGGTGTCACCGCCGCCCAGGGGGCCGCACGTGTTAACGTGATTTTTTGCCAAACTTGTCTCTCCCTCGAAAACAAAATCTACGGGTCTGAGCACTTTTCAAAAAAAAAAACTGAGCTGCCAGTAGATGCGTCTGTTTCGTTTTCGATGCGCCACCCTGTATATTATACATCGTGATCATTGATTTTGATTTCAATACCGGACTTCAAGTAGCCTCTTTTTTAGAGCAAGACAGTAGCACGTCTGACATACCTGCATTTAGGCGAAGCCTATGCCTATTAGCGTAATTTGATATATCAGCATTTATCAAAGTAGCATGGTTGAAGTTGTTTGGTTCAAAGCTGAAGTATGTATATATGCGTATCGTCAGCGTATGACTGAACAGAGCAGTTTTATTATACCAGGTAAATCAAAAATATAAATTAAGAACATCTACTATTCACCCTTTCCATCGGACCAAATTATTTTTAAATTTTTAGTTTATTATATGAACAGCTAAATAAAAGCTTCTTCTTAGAATGTATTTTTTCATTTTATTTATCTTGTACTTTTTAGCATTTCAAATATCTAATATGGTATATAACTTTCATATGTTTTACTAATAGAACTTCAGAAGACCTCTTACATGAATTTCTGTCTGAGACTAATATTCTCTCATCCCAATATGCAGGTTTCAGAAAAGGACAGCCCTATCGCCTGACATTGATGATAAATACATTTTACGAAGAAGCTCTTATTCAGCTGTTCATATAATGAACTAAAAATTTAAAAGTAATTTGGTCCGATTGGAAATATTTAAACGATTTTGGAGCTACGAGCCCCTTCCCACTTCAGTTGGCCCACTTTGTACCAAAATATGCCTTTATAAACTAAACACGACGAAACTATTTACTTCAAAAACAATTTATTTTCTCAAAAACATTTTAGATACACTCTAGCCCTAAAAAACACATATTTGAAATCACTTTGACATATAACTAATAGAACAGCTAAACAAATAAACAATGTGCGAAAAAATTGTGCGAAGTTAACAAAGCAACAATTGAAAGATTACGATTGCGTAAACATCACCTTTATTTTTTATTACGGCTGAAATTCTTTGGGGCATAGTGTTAACCAAGTTTTGGCAAAAATTTGGTGTAAAACAATCCCATATTGCTTGAAGCTTTTGTCTCAGTTCGGTGATTGTACGAGCAGGATGTTGTCGTAGAACCTTTTTCATCTCGTGCCACAAAGTTTCAATAGGTGACAGATCTGGACTGCTAGAAACCCATTTCAAAAGTGGTACATTATTTTCTTCCATCCATTTTATAGCCTTTTTTTGAGGTATGGCACGCTGCACCATCTTGCTGAAACACAAAATCTTGGCCGGATGTCAAACATTCTTCAATCACTGGTAAAAGCGATTCCTCTAAAATTGCCAAATATTTGTTTGTATCCACATTTCCATCAATAAAATGAAGTATTCCTACTCCTTTTGATGACATACTGCTCCAGACCATAATGGATGTTGGATATTTCACTTTTCTCTTCAGACAGTCAACATGGAATGCTTCATTTTTTTTGCGAATAACTGCTACTGTCACCAACACAAACTTCGAATCGGGCCTCATCACTCCATTGTATTGCACACCATCGTTGAGGTGTCCATTGTCTATGTTCTTTAGCCCATCTAAGCCGATTTTTCTTTTGCAGTGGAGTTAGTTGTGGCATTTCTTTGGCCTATAAACAAGTTGTGCAACTTTAGGGTTTTTACTTCACTTTTCTTTATAAGAAAACTTACCTTGCAGGTGCTAAATCCCAGTTTGTGGGCCTCTCTATGAGTTGTGGACCTCGTAATTCTCCTTCCAACAGCGTCACTCCACAGAGCACTTAATTGTAAATAATTGGCACGCCTGTTTTTCTTAATGCTCTTCGGTCGGCGTTTGTGATATTACTTTTTTCACATATCGTGGCTTAATATTAACTGAACCAGTTACGTTATATCTTCTAACAATATTTCTCACACTGTACCGCGATAAGTCTAACAAAGTTGCAATTTCCCAGAGTTAAAAAAATTAATTATCAGTAACCGAATTTTCTCACTAATAACCGTTCCTCTACCCATTTTGAGAACCTTAACTACCCAATACCCAGCTACATTTTTATTATTTGTGTTTGATAAGAAAAAAACTAAGATTTCAATAGTTGGGCCAACTGAAGCGGGAACGGGCTCGTATTTCATCTCAAGTTTTCAAATAAAAGCTTTCTGACAGCAGGACTGAAAAAAGAGTATCGCTTAAATATTTTTAATCGCAAAAAATATTTTCAAACTTTTAGTTCATTTTACGAAGAGCTGAATATAAGCTAGTTTTAAAAATATATTTTATTAATTTACTTATTAAGTGCTAAGTTAATGACCTACTGCACCCCGCATAGAAATCATAGCAGCCCCAATTTTCTATTCCCAATCCTCATTGTAATTTAAGCTAACATATCATAAAGCAGCATTTTACGATCTCTTTCGGGAACATTCTCAAACCCCAAAATATGCCTGAACCACCTCTGCGTCGCCGTCGCACAAAATTAACGCTCGCTTTTCATCTCTCGGCTGAGTCCCGTGGGAGGTGTTCCAATCCTGCTGATTGGTATTTGATATCTTGGGAAACGGAAGGAAAAACTAAAAAAAAAATTACTATCGACGGCCATGACGGGCGAAATTTATGCAAATTGAATTTTTTTACATATAAATGTCGGTTTGAAATGACGCCAGGATGTGCCGTGGTTAGATGAAGGAGGGAATTAGGAAGAGTCTGTGGGGAGGTCACAGATGTATAGGTGATGCGAAATGGTATGAATAATGAAGGTAATCTTGTCTCTTATGCAAAGCGATGGGGCATCGTACCTTTGAAGGTTATTGAAGCAATAATGTGGGTGGAATAAAGGTATGCCGAAATTCACTAATTAAATCGAAAAGGCCTTTTCTTCATATTTTCATCTTCTTACTGAATCATTAGATAACACAGCATGGACCATAGTTTATAAAGCAAACTAACATTAATTTTTCATGTAGAAATATTTGCATATCATTAAGGAACACCCTTTATATGAAAATACAATGGTAAAATAGTCAATGCAGTAACGAGAAACATAAAACAGAAAATGGGTACGTAGCTTACTAGGGATTGATCAACATCCTGACTTTTATCAAGTATTTGAACTTTAACATTTCACAAGAAAATTTACCATAGCTGTTTTAGCTTTATTTGCATTCGTACCAGTGGAGGGCTTAAACCAACATTAGTTCTGCAAAGCGGAATATTGAAGCATGTACAGTGTCTAGGATTAACTTTTAACGGTACATTTATATTGATTTTCGATGAAAGGTAAAAGAAGTCAATTTAATTGTTCAAGATTGTGTGAAGAAAACATAAATCGGATAATGCCCTTCTCTTAGCCAGAGGTAAGATTCTAAAATGTTCCAGTACCAAGCCATAATCGTGATTATGGACAATGATACTCGCCTTATGAGCCAGAATTTGCAAGAACTTAAGCTGGACAGAATCAATTCTCCTTATGTGGGCTTCGTAATAATGGACGCGACAGAGATATTACTACGCATACATGTCATTCTCTATCTGATACGCATGCTCTAATTATTTTATTCATGAATGTGATTGAGAAGCATTTTTCAGTTTTAAGTCATTTCTCTACCAATATGGTTGAGTCGATATCAGATTGTATTTTGACGCAGTCTTGACGGCTTTCAACGATACGAAACACACATTGTGGGATATCATTTGTATAGATTAAGAAGAATAGTGGATCTAGGTAGGTGCCCTGAGGAACTCCCGATGATGGAGTAGCGATTTCTGTCCTTTGACACACACGAAAACTTCTCTATCATGCAAATAAGATGAAACCCATTTCACAAGAGAGCTACGAAGATGAACCTCAGCAAGTTTTGATAGCATATTATGGATAACTCGATCAAAAGCCTTGCAGAAGTCGGTATAAGTAGCACCGACTTGGACATTACAGCCCAAAACATCGGAAACGAAGCCAGAGAAACAAAGCAAATTGGTATCAAGGTGCCTTTTCGGGAATAATATGGAACATGTATGGAATAGCAGTTCAGGCAAATGACCTTCTCCGTTTTTTTTGCCACTTGTACTATTTTGTCGAAATCTTGCATTTCGTTGAGGCAGAGCTTTAAGTCATACCCGTAGGTTAATTGGTATAGATCTTTGATTTAAAATAGCTTATAAAATGTGGCGTCGGGTAGGTTGACTCTGCACTTCTAACGAAACGCTGTCATCAATTCATAAAGATTATCAGTATATGAGTTAGTTAAAGTTAAACCCTCTGGGAAAAAATAGTCGTGCAAGGAATCATCTATATCTTACGTTTATGGTGACCTGTGTCTAGTCCAGGGTAAGCTGAGTGAGTAGACATATGTCATTTGTCGGACAGTTGTCATTGTAAGTTATCATTAGTCAGTGATGTCAATCTTGACAAGTGACAGGATAGGTTATGATGTGAATTATGGCGAGATGAATTATGTATTCGTGTTATATGGTTATGATTATCAAGAGAAATCATTAGAACTCGAACTGATGCGAGAACCTCTAGTATTTTTATTGGCTGAACTATACTTTAGCGCATATCGCAAATATTTCGTTCCTTATTTTAAACTGAAAGATTAGGATGTAACTTGTACGAAAATATCATTTTTTCCTTTAAGGAACCATCTGCTTGCTATTTTATAGATCTTCAAAGTTGCATTTTGGGTGGTAATACTGTGGAATAGAATACTTCTTTATGAGCTGTTTTTTCTTGTTTACAAAAAGAAGGTTCGCTCAAAATTATATGGAGATAACGTAAACTGTATAATACTGTGACACTGTTTATCGCAACAATGCAGTTTTGCATTATTTTAATGATGAAAATTGAACATCACCATACCACCATCACTATATTGATTTCTGCATCTAGTTGCGATGTTGCCAAACTATGGATAGGAATATACCTTGATTTGGTTTGTCAAATTCTTACTTTTTCCTATATTAGAGTTATAATCTATTTACTTTTTGTATGCATGTACTTGAAGTAATTTTTTAAAGTGAATCTGATGTCACAAAATATACATAATTTAAGGTGATATTCATATACGAGAAATTGCCAAAAAAGTAGCTGTTGGCAGTCACTAAGTAATGAAAACATAACCAAGAAGAACATTGCAAGTTTTTTGATGATTTGATGGAATTGTCGTAGATCTCGATTTAACTATACTGTTACACGATTATATGTTGGGTGGACCTGGCGACGTGGTCCAAACCGACTAATCAAAGTTGGGTATTTTTATATGAAGTGACCGCTGGTGCCTCTTGTATTTTTTGTCACGCGAACCGCTGGTGCATTTTCCACTGCTTAGACACATCCAGTTCAAAATTTCATCTAGTTTTCAATAAATATTGGGACAAATTCTTATAAAAGAAGCCATTTAAAATAAATCAAGACTTTCATTTTTTATTACGTACTTACTCCCAAAAAAGTACAACTTGGCAAAAATGGACATCATTTATCTTATCTGTCAAGATATAAGCGTTATAAAATGGCCATTGATAATTGTGTGTACTTTCAAATATTTCTTATAAACGCAAAAACTTTGGTCACATTGAAAATATGCAAAAAAATAGTTAAGGAATTTCAAGACGACATTGAAAAATCACAACACAACACCTCAACACAGTTTACCAAGTAAATACCATCATTTACGTATGTATACTAAGTGACATATAAATCCGAACACCCAGTTTAAATGGTTTTATTTTAATAAAATTTTGTATAAGTACTTAATGAAGCATAATAAGTAAATGATAAAAATTTCAAAATGATTGCACTACTTTAAAGCCCTTTGACCTTTAATAATGTGTGGATGCACCCTGATGTGCTACGCATTCTCCAACTCGCCTAGGCATGCTTCTGATCAGGTGGTCAATGTCCTTCTGTGGTATCTCATTCCAGGCAACCACCAACTCCTCTCGAAGTGCTTCTAGAGTCTGACGTTGCAAATTGAGCAATCTCCTACACACCATATCCCACACGTGCTCAATTGGGGATAAGTCGGGAGATCTTGGTGGCCATGGTAACAATGTGACATCATTATGTTGAAAGAAGTCTATTGTGACTCTTGCAACATGTGGTCGGGCATTATCTTGTTGGAAAGTTGGATCTGCCAGGGTGTCAAGATAGGGTAAAAGATGGGGTACTAGAACTTCGTGGATATAACGCTGCGCGTTCATGTTACCTCTGATGAAGATTAAAGGTGAGCTGGGACCATAAGCTATAGCACCCCAAATCATAGCTCCAACAGTGTGATGAATATGTCTTTCAACAAAAAACTGTGGATTCCTCCTTTCACCACGTCGCCTTCTAACCCTGGCACGACCATGGTGCATGCCTAAACAAAATCGAGACACGTCACTAAAGACAATACTGTTCCATTCCTGATCCCAGAGTGACCGTTGTCTGCACCACTCAAGGCGATTACGTCGGTGTTCTCGAGTTAAAGGGAGGACTCAGTGTGGCCGGTATGAAAACAAGCCAAAACTTCTCATTCGTCGGTAAACACTTCGCATGCCAGTAGGTCTTCCGTGTTCTGCAAACCATTCATTTGCAATGGACCTGGTAGTGGAGAAATGGTCCCTTAAGGCCAATAATCTTAGACGGCGATCTTCACGGTCTGTTGTTCTACGGCGGCGTCCAGTGCCCCTTGCTCTTTGCGTATGGCCTTCTCGAAGCCATGCCTGAGAACACCTAACCACAGTGTCTACACTTATTTGCACTCTAACTGCAATTGCCCGAAAAGAAAGTCCAGCTTCCCGAAGTCCCACTATACGGCCCCTAACAAACTCACTAAGTTGACGAAATCGTGCAGGTCTCCGTACTCTAGGCATCGTAACCGATCGTAAAGGATGTCAAGAACCAAAATCCGCCAACGTTGATTCTTTACTGCGGCTAACATATTCATTTTTAGAGCGTTAGTGAATTAAAAAAAAGCAGTATAAAAACCGGAATGTCCAACTGATAAGGCTGAAAATTTTTTTACTTGTTATTTACAGTAAGAAATACATTCACCAACTTTTATTAAAATAAAACCATTTAAACTGGGTGTTCGGATTTATATGTCACTTAGTATATTTTGAACTGTTGTTTTAGCTAATAAGCTAATGTGTGATAACACGACTGGTTTTGAACCTTTTTTTTGCAAAAACAACGATTTTTTACAGTTTCACATCTATTTTCCTTATTACTATACAGAGTATAATATATTCTTATAATTTACAGCATCTTTTTGTGACAGAAGCAAAAAAAAAAATGGGGTATAAAACAGTATTCTATTCTAGAGTATTACCACCAAAACTGCAACTTTGAAGCTCTATAAAATAGCAAGCAGAGGATTCCTTAGAGAAAAAAAGATATTTTCGTAAATGTTACATCCTAATATTTCATTTTAACATAAAAATGGGGTACTTAAAGTATAGTCTTACCTTTTCATTATCAGCACCCCTCACAGTTGTAAAGACGTACAATAGAGCAATTAAACAGATCATGTAAATCAAACAGACCGGTACAATTAGTCCATAGGCATTATTTTCCTGCCCTACCGGTAGTTACCGTCCATCCGGCAACGTTGCCCTTCGCAAATCGTCAGACGCAGCAGCTCCCACCGAAGCATCGCTGAAGTACGAGTAGAACACTCAAGCAGATCGTTACGCCGGTCGCTCAGCCCAGATAGCAGAAAAATACGCGTATCGCCATTTTCTTATTACTTTGAAACTTCAAATGCGTGTGTGGCTTCCTTAAAATACTTGTATTCATGACTCATATGAATAGGTTTTATTGGAAATTTTACTGAAGCTGTCGTTAATAGTAAGTGCAGACGTAAAGTGCAACGCCTTTGATGAAAATGGAACTAAATAGCAGACTTAAGATGCTGTTGCAATATTTGCGTATGCATCTACCCATTAACTTTGGAGTATCCATTACAGTAATTCACTTTACGATGTAATAAAATCGATAACGTGATATTAAATGCATTTCCATTGAGTGAATATAAATATTGAGATCGTCTTAGATCATGAATAAGTTGAAAGTGTAAAATTTGCACATACACATGGCCTTGCTGTGCTATGATCTGCTCTCAGCCGTGCAGGTGAATATGAGACATTCCGGTTAAAAAAACGACAGATTTTGACAATTTGTTTTAATACAATATATGGATAGGATATGCTACAGTGTGTTGATAATTGGTTTGTTCATTTATAAGTGACTCAATGTACAACCGTGAAAGACTGATTTTGTGTTATTGAGTTATAAAGTACCCATGAGGAGTGCTCCAAAAGATTCATCTGGAACCATGGAGAAGAGCTCATACGTATAGAGGAGCTTCCTTGTCATATCTTACTTCGATATTATTTAACGTGGTTTTAGCAACATCTTCTGCTACTTCTTGTTCAATAAGCTTTTACTACCTTTATTAAGGTACATATCGAGCTCCGGATTCTTTGTTTCAAACAAATTAAGTAAATTTATTTCAACAGCATCTTTTGCTACTTTTTGTTCAGTAAGCTTTTACTACCTTTATTAAGGTACATATCCATCTCCGGATTCTCTCAATTTCAAACAAATTAAGTAAATTTATATCCCCTATTCATGCGAAATTATGAATTACTAGAATTTTATCGCGGAATGAAAATATCTATCCGCTTCGGTGTAATTACTTTCACAGTGACGTTCAATCGATTTCCATATTGTTTTGAGAACAAACAAAAACTCCACTTGGGCCGAACTGGCACGTCCTAGGAAAGTCGATTTTCGAATTATGCACACATGCATTTACAATCGTTCGAATGGTTGCACGTACAATAATTATTTAACGTAGAACGTAATAGTCTAGGGAGTATTTCGCTACAAATTGTGGAGTACATAACCAAATACAACATTCTTAGCAGCAACTACGAGCCCCTTCCCACTTCAAGATTTGTACCAAAATATGCCTTTATAAACTAAACATGACGAAACTATTCACTTCTAAAACAATTTATTTTCTCAACAACATTTTAGATACACTCTAGTCGTAAAAAATACATATTTGAAATCGCTTAGACCTATAACTGATAGAACATCTGAACAAATAAACAAGGTGCGAATAAATGCGCGAAGTTTATAAAGCAACAATTGAAATATTACCATTGGGTAACATCACCTTTATTTTTTATTTCGGCTGAAATTCTTTAGGGCATAGTGTTAACCAAGATTTGGCAAAAATTTGGTGTAGAGCAATCCCATATTTCTTGAAACTTTTGTCTCTGTTCGGTGATTGTACGAGCAGGATGTTGTCGTAGCACCCTTTTCATTTCGCGTCACAAAGTTTCAATAGGTGACAGATCTGGACTGCTAGAAACCCATTTCAAAAGTGGTACATTATTTTCTTCCATCCATTTTATAGCCTCTTTTGAGGTATGGCACGCTGCACCATCTTGCTGAAACACAAAATCTTGGCCGGATATCAAACATTCTTCCATCACTGGTAAAAGCGATTCTTCTAAAATTGCCAAGTATTTGTTTGTATCCACATTTCCATCAAAAAAATGAAGTTTTCCTACTCCAATAATGGATGCTGGAAATTTGACTTTTCTCTTCAGACAGTCAACATGGAATGCTTAATTTTTTTTGCGAATAACTCTACTGCGACTGTCACCAACACAAACTTCGAATCGGGCCTCATCACTCCATTGTATTGCCCATATAAGCCGATTTTTCTTTTGCAGTGGAGTTAATAGTGGCTTTTCTTTGGCCTATAAACAAGTTGTGCAACTTTAGGGTTTTTTTTTCACTTTTTTTTATAAGAAGGCTTACCTTGCAAGTGCTAAATCCTGTTTGTGGGCCTATCTATGAGTTGTGGATCTCGAAATTTTCCTTCCAAGAGCGTCACTCCACAGAGCACATAACTGTAAATAATTGGCATGCCTATTTTTCACGATTATTCTTCTTAATGCTCTTCGGTCGGTATTTGTGATATTACTTTTTTTCACATATCGTGGCTTAATATTAACTGAACCAGTTACGTTATATCTTCTAACAATATTTCTCACACTGTACCGCGATAAGTCTAATAAAGAAGCAATTTCTGAGTTCCCAGAATTAAAAAAATTAATTATCGGAAACCGAATTTTCTCACTAATAACCTTTCCTCTACCCATTTTGAAAACCTTAACTACCCAAAACTATTTTAAACGTATTCTGACAGCTGTGGTTCATAAAAACAATTGTCATGGCTTTTATTTTTCACAGCCACCTATGCGTTATAGACTTATTTTGCATTGAAATGAAAGTAGGTTGATATGCTGTAATTGCAACATGTGTTATTTTTATGCTGCAAATTTGATTAGGGAGTGATAAAGTTGGTGTCTTCTACCATATATTATCAAAATATTCATTGTTAATATTTCAAGATTTCAATAGTTGGGCCAACTGAAGTGTGAAGGGGCTCGTACATTGGACGTAGCTCGTGCGCTATGTGCTCCTATAAAATAAAATAATATCTGTAGTGAAACCGAAAATACGGTAGATATTATTGTTAAAAAAAATTAACAGTATCGGAACGAAAGGAGGAGCTTTATACAGGGTGACTCACAAGTTATGACCAAAAATGAAACATCATTCCCAGGACAGCATTTTAAGGGGGCCTTCTATGTAATATTTTAGCCTCGAGGGCTTCATTAACAAGATACGAAATTAAGAAAACGATTTTTTTATGTAAATCCACATACCAAATTTTTTAGTATATTCCAGTTATCGGCTTTGGAGATATTATAAAAAAGTGTTTTTTATTTTTAAACTTTGACACCCCGTATCTTTTTAAGGAAGCCCTAGATGAAAAAATGTTACATTAAAGACTCTGCTTGAAATGCGGTCCTGTGTATGAGGTTTTTTTTTTCGACGATTTTGCATACGGGTAAAGAGCACCTGCTAAAAAATGTGAGATTATATGATTCAGTTCATTGCTAAACGAGAATCGATAGTCTGAAAGAAAAATTATCTGTCACTCCAGTCCAAATATTGAAATTAAAATTCTTCATTAGTACTGTTTACCTAAAAAAAGCAAAAAAATAAAATGTTATAAAATGCGCCACTAAGTACACAAAATCACATTTGTAACTGATTAATAGTTTCAAAAAACAAAATAAATGTAGCAGGAACACATTAATGGGCTACATATCTACATATAAATAAAATAAGAGCACTTCCATGGACGCATTTCAATTAGGCTATGTTGCAAAGCGGAAAGGAAATTTGTTTATTCAATCCTAATTCCAATAAGGTGAACGTTTAATATGTAGTATTATTTATTATAGCATGAAACTGATCTTATAGTGGAATTATATTGTATTTATAACATACATCTTCTCCAGATATCTTACTAATTCGGTACTTTCTGTGTAAGCAATAGTGATCCTCGGCGCACCACACTTCCATCCTATGGCCTCCCAGGAAAGGTTTGCATTTAGGTGGCTGAATTTCTTTCTGACCGCAAGATATCCATCGTAATTGACGGTTTCTTCTCTACATCCCGCTACGTCACCGCAGATGTCCTTGAGCAATCGCTCTTGGCTCCGACATTGTTCTCTTACATATCGACGTCCTCATTGCCTGTACGATCAAACAGTTTTGTGATGACAGCAAATAACGACTTCCTCTGGGACGCAACGTACAGTTAAATGCTTCCAGAACACAGTACTGTACCTTGATTTACAAGATTCGTCTGGCCTTTGGGGCCGTTCAAGTATTACGTGAGCACTATGGGGGGCGCGGGGGTCTTTGCTTTGCTTATTTTGGATGACAAGGGGGGTAGGGGAGTCTAAATGATGATTACGTCATCGGTAGTTATTTACTTTTTTACACGAATGGCAACCCTCACATTGTCTTTGATAGAAAACGAAACGCATTTTCGGGGATTCCCGCAAATAATGCATACGTTTAGTGAACAGCGCTCGGTAATTCCCCTACTCGCTTTAGAACCGAGTAGGGGAATTACCGCGCGGTGTTTACTTGTCTAGATTTCCTCTATCAGTGTATTGTTTCATTTGGATACTATAGCGAGTAGACGTATTGTAAGCATAGTAAATCAAGTTAACATTTGTGTTACCATTGATTCCATTAGCCAAAGTTTAATGCTTAAATAAGATGTCGTTTCACATAGACAAATCCAAGTCATACCAAAAATTGTTTGAAATTTTTAAAAAATCTCATACAAGTACGAAAGTACAAAATGTACAAAAGTTAGTTAACGAAGTGTGGCGAAATTACAAATTACAAGCAAAATCCGACAAGGAACTAGATATTATTGTATCTAAGAGAATCGAAGAAGAATTGCAAGCGGCGACTAAGAATAAATCTAATCTACTAAATTTTTTTTCTAAGGTGAGTGACGAAATCATTTTAGGTACCTATGAGTACTAGAAATATTAGAAATCGCCAAAAAGTTTCTCTTTACTGATTAGAAAATATTATGGCCTATCTCAAAGTATAGAGGTAATATTCACTATTTTATAGATTTATTTCTTATGATTGATTCCGTCAGTTGGTCACAAAGTACAGGATGTTAGTTTTATACATATATACAGAAAAGTAACACCCTGTATTTTGTGATCGGAACGAATTGCTCGTTTAAACCTATTAGATTTAAAGCCATAGGGTTTTTTATTTACCATATATATTGGCATACTTTGTATTTATGTAGCTTAATAAGAGAATCTTTAGCAGAAGCCATAGAAAGTTTTTATTTTTAGGCAACCTGTAAACCTGCAGAAAAAACACAAATTATACAGTCAGCTTCAAATATTAAAAAAGAGGAAGAAGGTAAAATAAAACCCGGGAATGAATCACAACAGCAATGCGAAATTAATGAAAATACAGATAAACAGAGATCAAAACCTTCTCAGGAAGCTATGAAAAATAAGATTGCTCTACTCGAAAAAAATCTGAATGCTTTGTATTCTGCCAGAGATACTATGCCAAGCCGTGCTGAAGTTGATAAACAGATCATTAAGCTGCGCGAGGAAATAAAAACAGCAAAACAGTCTTTAAACAGGAAGGTTCAAAACGCAGTTGCCCAGAAGAAACACAGGGATGGTATGAAAAGAAAGTTAGAAGATATTTGTCATGAAAATCCAGAAATAAAAAAAGACTATCTCTGAGGGATTCAGTGGGACGTCCTAATCTTGAAAGCACTCAACATTCACTATTGAAAACAATCGCGGATATAGCTTTATTTGGGAGTGCAGCAGATGATAGAAGACGAACGGAATCAATTCGCAGCGTAAAAATCTTGATGAACTCACACAAGAATTACGTAAAATAGGATTTGACATTAGTCGCAGTGGGACATATCTTCGTTTGATTCCCAGAAAATCTAATTCTGCAGAGGGACGAAGACATGTATCGACAGTCCCTCTTAAGCTCATTCGGGCTCAAACTGAACTCCACAAGAGCCACTTAGATAGCAAGTTCGCTGAAACATCAATCCATTATTTAGAGAACATAGCATCCATACTTGGACCAGATCAAGTATTTTTCATATCTCAAGATGATAAAGCTCGAGTCCCTACTGGCGTAACTGCGGCAAATAAGCAAGCACCTCTTCTAATGCACATGGAATATAGAACCAAATTGCCTGAGCACGATTGGGTAATCGCTGAGCGTCATAAATTAATACCATCTGTTTATGCTGATATCAAAATCACTTCCAATATGCTAGGACAACCGCAAGCCATTGGATATTCTGGGCCAACATACATCGCTATTCGAAGTGGAAAGGATAGTTCATCTACTGCTAATACTCATGCTCAGAATTTCGAGACGCTTCTCGAACTTGAAGAGTTTCGACCATTAGCTAAAACCGACCATGGCCTAGTAAAACCAGTGTTAATCATGACGGTTGATGGAGGGCCAGATGAAAATCCACGTTATCAAAAAGTCATAGGGTTTGCTATATAACACTTTAAGCGACATGATCTCGATGCATTGTTTTTAGCTACCAATGCTCCTGGAAGAAGTGCGTATAACAGAGTAGAGCGCAGAATGGCTCCTCTTAGTCGGGAACTGGCTGGTTTACTATTGCCTCATGACCATATTGGGTCTCATTTGGATGAACGTGGCGTTACAATTGATTAACAATTAGAAAGATCTAATTTAGAATTTGCAGGAAATGTATTAGCTGTAGTATGGAGTTCAATGGAAATTGATGGCTATAATGTTAATGCAAAATATGTTGGGGCAGGTGATTCCTGATTTTCCAGACATTAAATGGTATTCAGAACATGTGCGTGAGAGCCAATACTTGCTTCAAATCGTAAAATGTAGAAATACAGAATGCTGTCGTCCAAGAAGTGGCCTATTTAGATTACTAGACAATAGGTTTCTTCCACCACCTGTAAAAGTAAAACAAACAGTTGATGACTTGGTTTTGGATGAAGGAGGGCAATTTCTTAATCTTCCAGTCAATTTAGCTCTACGCTTAAGTGCTTCACTCAAAGATTTCCTGCAAATGTTCGATGGTAAAATTGAGGCTATCATGTCGAACATGCAAAACGTGTGGTCTTTATCATGCTTCCGTCAAGTCACTAAATCGTCACATCGAAAATATCCATAAAAAAGTAAACACGCACACTGATGGGAAAGTTAGACCTGTAAGAGTCGCTGCTCGACGTGCTAATGAAGTGATGTGTCTTATTCAAAATTTAGAGCACCATAATGTTGAATGGCTCGATGAGAACGACGTAGACATTCCAAAATGCGATGAAAGCAAGCAAACTCACAACACTGAGCAGCAATCGAAGCAGTCCAACGTCATCGAAAACTTAGAATCATGGATTCGAGTTTCATGGACCGAAGATTTTGACTTTAATATATATATATATATATGAAAAATTTAAAATAAGTTTGTTATGTTAGTTAGATATAATATTTTTATCCTTTACTCTATGTTGAATACCGTATCAGTAAAATATAATCTCTATCCTAAATCTATTTTCTTATTTTTCAAATTATAATTAAAGCGTTATAATTATAATATTAAAAAAAACAATACATTTATTGACAAATGTTTACGTAAGCATGGGGGGAGGGGTAAGAGCTTTGCTTACTTTTGCTGACTGGGGGATGGGGGTGTAAATAATTGTAATAAATCTGCTTACGTGATACTTGAACGGCCCCTTTCCTCCGACCGAGTTCTACCAAAGAGGCTGATCGGAGTCCAGAACACCGAGGACTTGATCTCGTCAATAGCTGCAGCTGCTGGGAAAAAGCTTGGCTCTTTGTCAAGGGCTGAGAAGTATTTTGTTCTACATGACCTCCTCACTCTGTATAAGATCTAAACCCGAGTACTGGTCACAAGTTCGGGGTGCTGCCGCATTATCCATCCCCGAAGCAGTTCAGAAAAGGGATGTCCGACTGATCGGACAGTCTCGAGACCCTTTCGCACCGGCTGTCGACGGCTATCTAACTTCCTGCTACCGCTACGTCAACGGGTTTTGCTCCTCAGAGTTTTCCTCCATGAAGATGCCGCGCGATTTGCCTGACAGATAGCCCAGCCTGACTCCGGCATCTCGTCCTAACCGTATTGAACTTCGTACATCGCCAAAAAAAAAAAAATGCTTTGCGTCTTGAACATTTAGGCTTTTGCCTAAGACAAATACAGCTTAGATAAATAGAAATTACTAACCAGCATAGACAACACCAAACATTCTAAGAAGTATAAGATGAATAAACGAAAGAATATTTTCATTATTCATTTAGCCATTGAGAAGAGAGTCATAAATATTCTTTTAGGATTGGAAATATGCCGCTTTAATTCATTAAGCTTTGAAGGATAACGGAGCTGCTTCGTTTCAGGCTTTAATAAAAGCGTGTTACATTTTAACAGCAAGACGGAAAAAGGTTCTAACACGCTCTTATTAGGGACAAAGTTGCTTGAAGGTTTAAAAGTATAAAACGGCATATTTCTACAGTATATTCAGATAAGAGATAGACCGGACATAAACAAGACCACGTGATCATCGAACGCTGTAACATTCGGCAGGGACGTATTAAGAGTCACGCAGTACATATTTTAGATAGTAGATGCTGCTTTGCGTAACTTTGTAGTAAATTAGCACAATTCGATGTGTATACGATTGGTGATGGATATAGGATCATGTGGGGGTGGGGTAAGAAGTATATAATGATGTAAATATACATAAGGGTTTCAAAATTTTCGCTACGATTTCCAGCTTCGGATGCCGCCTGATGTTTGGTGAAATACAGTCGAATATAATCTCAAAATGGCGTTTAAATTAGCCTAAATTAAAAATAATCGTATATCTCTTAAAATTGCTTTTAGAATATTGATTAGTATATTTTTTGATTTCTAGGTAAATATGTAACCAAATTAAAACGTTCAAAACGTAAAAAAAATGTGCATGGTTGAACATTGTCAGAAAGTAGATTCTTGAATAGGTTTTGCCAAAATGGGTTCAAAAATGTCAATAATTAATTAAAAAATACAGTAGCTTTATAATTACTTATAACTTACCGAATTTGATGAACGACATCTTTTATTGGAAAGATGAGCTTGATGAGCTTTCATCATCGCTACTGCCTGAAGCACCAACGTCAATAATGAATGACTCGACTTGTTCCTCTAAAATATTGTCCAGTTCCCACATTCTCTTTTCAACTTTGTCTTTCACGTGCTTAATACAGTTTTCCCATTTTATTATTTTATTATTAATTCTAGTGCTTCTTTGAAAAGTCCTTTGAGGTCACAAAATTTAAAAGTTGTATTGTGCTTAGCTATATAATTTTTAACCTCTGCCCATATGAGCTCAATGGGATTGAGCTCGCAATGGTATGGAGGTAAACGGAGCACAGTTTTATTTTGACTTGCTGCCATTTCGTCAATGGCGTATTTTTGATATTCCGCCTTGTGATCCTTGACAATTCTTAATAATTGTACTTTCAGCATTGCTTCTTCAAAGTTGATATTTTTCGAGCGGAGCCAATTTTGAACATCAACTTTCCTTGAAGCCGTTGTTGGGACCGTCTCCATTCTTCGAGAATGATAAGGCGCATTATCCAACACAATTACTGCGTTTTCCTCTAAGTTCGGTAAAATTTTTGAAAACCACTGTTCAAACGATTCGCCACTCATTTCCTGGTGGTAATCTCCAGTTTTCTTAGACTCAAAGCACCACAGACCGTCAACAACAAATCCATCCTCACTGCCAATATGGCAGATAATGAGCCTTTTCCCTTTACCTGGAAATCGAAGTACTAACTGGTGTAGATTTATTTCAATAAGCGAACCTTTTTCAAATGTTTTCATCACATTCAGCGAAAAAACATTGAGACATGAGTATCAGATTGCTATAATTGGGATTATTTAGTCATATTGAAAGAAAGAATATTGAACGTCGTATGATTACTCAGCGCTTCACAATTTAATTTAAAGTTATAAACCTTTAAAAAATGAATGATCAGGAACCTGAAATACGCGCAAATATTAATATTAACAAATTATAACTTTATAAAGCTTAAAGTATGAATTAAAATGATTAGAAATATTAGGAACGGTACACAATATAAAACTTAGTAACTTTTTTTAAGTTTATAATATTCGACATATTTTAAGATTATATTAAAAAATTATTGAAATATCGAAAACACATAAAAACATGGCTTAAAAAAGTTCTAACAAATGAAAATGACAATAAAACATCCACGCATTTTATCGAAAGTTATAAAAGTTTTGTTACTTGTAATATGTTTTATCTGCCCCCTGGAATTAATGTTTAGAACCTTGTTCCCAAGGTTTGAAAAACATCCGATTGTTGTCTATTACTCGTATTTACCTGCTGGATTTTTTGATCCGGTGGACAGTTCATCTAGAAAGGCCCTCCTGGATGAAGTTACAGAATCATCAACCCATACTTTACTTGTAGTGTGTCCTGCGTTTACCCACGTTTCATCAAGTAATAAATCTTCCTGTTTTGATTTCTATATTTCCCAATTTTTGTTAAATAATCCCTCCTCCATAGCACAATTTCTTCTCTACCCAGTAGTAAACTATTACGACCCCGTTTTTTCCATTTGAAATTTAAATGCTTCAGTAACGGATGGAAAGTTGATCGTTTGAAATTTGGCAACGTTGTATCTCCATTTACCTCCTGCAGTACTTTATCTATAGTAGGTATTTCATTCCTAAAGAAGAATTCATGCACTTTCCTCCTAATCGCATGCTTATCAGCTTCATCCAATGATTTAACAATACTTTTGCGATGTTTACTGGTCATTGGCTCAGAAATGGTGTGATTTTTTTTGTATTGTCTTAACACATTAAACACTGATGCGCGACACACCCCAACTTTGTGAGAAACCTTCACAACAATTTCTTTGATGGTTGATGCCTCGTTCTCCTCGCGCTCGATCTTATATATATTCAAAATGACCTCTTTCATTTCTGCACTCAGGTGTCTTTTTTTAGAGAGTTTCCTAGGTGGACTACAGGAGTTTACAACTTCATCGGCAGTATCTGTACTACTGGGCATTTTGCGCAAGCAGTTGATAACAATAACAATCAATAACAGGGTATAACAATAACAACGACAAACTCAACAACTCAATAAGATAACAAACGAAAACGTCCAAAGAAATATCAAATTGCAATGATGCACACGACATACGTAACACGTCTGAACCTGAATGTGACTCTGCCTTGATACGACTGCTCTGCCGCTCGGCATAGGCATTTAATTGCGAATTGACCAATGAGGGCTCCTGTTTTACGTCGAGACGGCGGCGTTAGCGTGAAAATCACCTGAACCTTTTGTTTACATCCGGTCTATCTCTTATCTGAATATACTGTAGTAGGAAATTTTTTTTAGTTATTTTGATTAACGGCTAACCTAAAAATGTGTTTCCCCTTTTAATTTACTTCCCTTGTATTGTTTTACTTGACTCGTTATTCTACTCGGCCAGTGAAACACATGGGATAAGTTGCTCGGAAACAGAATCTGACATAAACGATCGATATATGTATTTGCTGCATGCAGTATATAGCGGTAATATGTCTTCGCGATGTTACTGTGCAATCCATAGCCGTCCACGCAGTTGCTCGCAAGGATATTTATTATTCGAGTGCTTTGGAATGCAGCAGGAAAGAGGTACAAATTGACAGCTTTTCCGATACGTACAGTTGAATAATAAATTGCCCTTTCCGATGGCAGCTTTAAACTTATTGGTTGTTTTTATCATGTTGAAGATAGGGGAGACGGTGTACTGTTTACATAGGGCGTTGGGAACGCTAATTCGTTACGCACTGTGAGTAGCTTACCCATAAACATGTCAGCATAACCTAGATCAGGGGTGACCGACCAAGACCGCTACTGGGTCAGAGGAAAATGCAACGCATGCCACATTTCTACACGAGGGTGGAAGGGAAAAGATTACAGTATTTAAATTGCAGTTATGGCAGTATTGAATGGAGGTGCGGTATGCGTGCGGTGAAGAACCCTCATGCCCAAACTTGTTCGACTACACGGTTCTTAACGGAGCTCCTACAATCAGGAGTACCATCTGCTGAGGTAACGGGGGGGGGGGGGGTGAAAAGGAAACGAGGGTAGGCTGGCCCTTGACGGTCGTCGGCGCTACTTTAAAAGAGGAAAGGATGACTGCGGGTGCATACCAAGGTAAATTTTTATAATAACAGAGTCGGATTTCGATTAGCGATCTAGAATGTAAATCGTTTCTTATTTTGGTACTCAGCAAGTGATCATTTAGTATTTTTCTCCCCTTTTTACTATTCGTCGATATTGTGTTGTTGAATTATTGTTGGTGTGATTGTTCTTAAGTGCCTTTTGTTATCAAGGCTGATAATGGACAATAAAGGGTCATATGCGACCTTTTTAATTACGAATGCAGTGAGTTTAATTCATGATGAGGTCAACAATAGTGTGGAGCAGGTCAACTCTATAATCGCAAAATACATTAGGGTAAGCGGATAAATTATTGCAAGAAGAGGTCATACCATGGAAGATGTGCTGCAGCTGTAGTGAGCCACAATACCCAGCGGCCTGTATATGTGGTCTAAATACATTTGCGTTCTAAGCTTAGTCCAACCTCGCTTATCGCTAAGATGGAACAAAGACTCAAACGCAAGGATCTTGAAAATAAACTCAGACCAGAAAAGGCTGATATAAAAATAACTAACAATTCGGATAGCAATTCCAAACAAAATGAATAGCGAATTCAATCAAAAACCTGACATTAACTACGTTGATTTGGAGGTTGCTAAGCGAAAATTTTTAGGGAAACGACGAGATTTTGCAGATCGAAGAAGTCACCAAATCACAGGACTGTACTTTGTCGCGCCTTCATCGGAGGATAAGGTTGACAGCGTCTCAATTTGGTGAAGTTTGTAGAAGAAGGCAGACAAAAAGCTGTAAAGTTCTGGTAAACTCCATCATATACCCAACAGAGTTTTCTAGTAAGGCAATAAAAAAGGCAACACATAAATCATTGGACACCACAGTTCAGTCTTGTGGTTTGTTTATTGATCGCGCACATCCATTTCTGGCAGCATCATCTCCATCTACCTATTACAGTAGACAAGAAATGTATATTAAGTGACATATAAATCCGAACACCCAGTTTAAATGGTTTTATTTTAATAAAAGTTGGTGAATGTATTTATCTTACTGTAAATAACAAGTGAAAAAAATTTCAGCCTTATCAGTTGGACATTCCGGTTTTTATACTGCTTTTTTTTAATTCACTGACGCTCTAAAAATGAATATTTCAGCCGCAGTAAAGAATCAACGTTGGCGGATTTTGGTTCTTGACATCCTTTACGATCGGTTACGATGCCTAGAGTACGGAGACCTGTACGATTTCGTCAACTTAGTGAGTTTGATAGGGGCCGTATAGTGGGACTTCGGGAAGCTGGACCTTCTTTTCGGGCAATTGCAGTTAGAGTGCAAAGAAGTGTAGACACTGTGGTTAGGTGTTGTCAGGCATGGCTTCGAGAAGGCCGTACGCAAAGAGCAAGGGGCACTGGATGCCGCCGTAGAACAACAGACCGTGAAGATCGCCCCCTAAGATTATTGGCCTTAAGGGACCGTTTCTCCACTACCAGGTCCATTGCAAATGAATGGTTTGCAGAACACGGAAGACCTATTGGCATGCGAAGTGTTTACCGACGAATGAGAAGTTTTGGCTTGTTTTCATACCGGCCACACTGGGTCCTCCCTTTCTCGATTTTGTTTAGGCATGCACGATGGTCGTGCCAGGGTTAGAAGGCGACGTGGTGAAAGGAGGAATCCACAGTTTTTTGTTGAAAGACATGTTCATCACACTGTTGGAGTTATGGTTTGGGGTGCTATAGCTTATGGTTCCAGGTCACCTTTAATCTTCATCAGAGGTAACATGAACGCGCAGCGATATATCCACGAAGTTCTAGAACCCCATCTTTTACCCTATCTTTACACCCTGGCAGATCCAACTTTCCAACAAGATAATGCCCGACCACATGTTGCAAGAGTCACAATAGACTTCTTTCAACATAATGATGTCACATTGTTACCATGGCCACCAAGATCTCCCGACTTATCCCCAATTGAGCACGTGTGGGATATGATGGGTAGGAGATTGCTCAGTTTGCAACGTCCTCCTCAGACTCTAGAAGCACTTCGAGAGGAGTTGGTGGTTGCCTGGAATGAGATACCACAGGAGGGCATTGACCACCTGATCAGAAGCATGCCTAGGCGCGTTGGAGAATGCGTAGCACATCAGGGTGCATCCACACATTATTAAAGGTCAAAGGGCTTTAAAGCAGTGCAATCATTTTGAAATTTTTATCATTTCATTTCATGCTTCATTAAGTACTTATACAAAATTTTATTAAAATAAAACCATTGAAACTGGGTGTTCGGATTTATATGTCACTTAGTATACCTAAACCAAACGCTTTCCGACGTTTCCGATATTAGATTGATGCCACAGCTAATCGAAATCGTTTGATAAAACAAATGTGGCGGAAATTGAGTTCAAAATGCTGTATCTTTCGGACTAAATAAGTAGGATTATTCTAATATAACAAATATAGTAAGTGACATATAAATCCGAACACCCAGTTTAAATGGTTTTATTTTAATAAAATTTTGTATAAGTACTTAATGAAGCATAATAAGTAAATGATAAAAATTTCAAAATGATTGCACTGCTTTAAAGCCCTTTGACCTTTAATAATGTGTGGATGCACCCTGATGTGCTACGCATTCTCCAACGCGCCTAGGCATGCTTCTGATCAGGTGGTCAATGTCCTCCTGTGGTATCTCATTCCAGGCAACCACCAACTCCTCTCGAAGTGCTTCTAGAGTTTGAGGAGGACGTTGCAAATTGAGCAATCTCCTACCCATCATATCCCACATGTGCTCAATTGGGGATAAGTCGGGAGATCTTGGTGGCCATGGTAACAATGTGACATCATTATGTTGAAAGAAGTCAATTGTGACTCTTGCAACATGTGGTCGGGCATTATCTTGTTGGAAAGTTGGATCTGCCAGGGTGTCAAGATAGGGTAAAAGATGGGGTTCTAGAACTTCGTGGATATAACGCTGTACTTGAACAAAATTTTATTAAAATAAAACCATTTAAACTGGGTGTTCGGATTTATATGTCACTTAGTATACTTAATCCAGGTATAAGCCTACCTGTTTATTGCTTTTAAAAACTACCTAACTGTTTCCTCTTATTTTGACGGCATAAGATATTTTTATGACCCTCATTCAATTGTTACCATATACCACATGACCCTTGTAAACATAATTGTATTTACTGACCTGAATAAACAAATTTTAATTTGAGTTCTTGAATTTATTTTAGGAAATATATCAAATTATTTGAATACATTATTTCTTAGTCGGAACGCACCGTCGCTTCGCTTGAACTGGCAGGACGAAACAGTAGATGAATTTCACCCAAAAACCGATTTGCACTTCACAGCTTACGTTTCATTTTTTATTATTTACAAATAAAACTCTTGCAGAGTACTAAGAACAAAGTCCATAGGGTGCTAACGATCCTCTTTTTCGATTTTATCTACTAGGATCTTTTTAAAATATCAAGAAGTTGAGCACAAATAGTAAGCATTTTAACCCACCATAATTCTGCCGCAAAGACAAAATTTTGTAAAAAGCTCTGATAGCATCTTAGGCAATTATGTCCTGCGTATATCCAGAAAAACATCCCAAACTACAAAACACAAATTGAAGGCAACGGCGAAATGGGTACATTTCACGGGACATGAAATTCAAAGAAAATACAGGCATAAAATCTACCAAATTATCGTTCTCAAAAACATATTTCCTTGACACATCGATAATTTCCACGCTAAATTCCCCTATACTTGACTGGAGTGATATCCGAATTCATTCTTCCCTACTGTCGGCAGTTTCAGATAGATCTGTTGGCTCTTGGTGTCAAACCTAGAGAGCAGGTACCGATTTTTTCAAATCGTGAGCTCGTCATTCGTCGGACTTTTGTTACTTAAGTTTCCTGGTGTTTTAAAAGTGTTTACATTGAAATGCAATAGATTGAGAATACCGCAGCATCGAATAATACATAGAAAAAGTAAATATTTGCTGTTTATTGTAAATTCTGATAGTCTGCCAGTATACTCCTTTTTCTTATTGGTTCATACAAACTACAACTAGATCGTACCGAAATATTAAAATTTTAGTATTGCTAATATCGGTTAGGACTGCTTAGCACGAGGCACTAAACGCTCTTTCATCGTTGTACTAGAAGGATTTACATGCGATTTTCTCCACCGAAATGACGGCCTTTTTGATACTGACATGATGATTGTTATCTAAGCTGTGCTATAACGTTGACATGACTTTCCTGGCATCTAACAAAGTATTTTCGCGAAACGCTCCAACAATTTGCCAGGCGACTGAATTCATAACAGCGCTCGAGTATAATGTTCCTCTCGCCATGGCACCCTATGTGAAACATCGTCGTATTTTTTCTCTTTGCCATTCCAACGTCTGTCGTATAAACATTCCATCTGGGAAGTCCTTTATAGGTTAGGGAACACCATTGCAATTTTCCCCCGACGGGTGGTCACACATTGCCGAAAAAATAAAATACGTCTTTATTGCCCAACAGAGTATACCTATTTAGTTCCGTGTTTACGGGTCGAACGTGGAAGCTACAGGGTGTCCATTCATATTTGAACAATCCGCCAGATTCGTATCGTCATGATAGTTATTCATGTATCTGGGGCGTAAAGCGGCGTGAAATTAGTAATTATCAAACTGCTTCAGTAGCAGGGTATCCAACTAGCAAAGTAGTGGTATAAGTTTTTGGTAAAAGAACCGTTCAGCCATAAAAGCTCTCTATTGTTGTTGCCTGAACACCAAAATGCTGGCTTAATATTATATGGAATGCAAATTTGCTTTCTGCAACATATTTGCTCTAAAGTGAGGTGTTTAAAATATTCTTATAGCATAGATATACAACACCTTATAGGGCAAATTTTTAACTGTTGCATAAACGTTTATACAACTATTTTATACGGCATATTTGCACGTTAGTCAAAATGGTTGTGTTGTGGCATCCATGGTAACTTTTATAAAACAAACCCGAGCCTTGTTGTTTTGCTGTGCAATTTACTACTTTAGCCAACAAATTGCTCCCAACGGAAGCACTTATACAACTGTTGTTTAGTAACTGTTAAAGGCTGTACATATGCTAAATATGTTGGTATACAACTTCACCATAACCTAACTTTCTGCTGTCATATGTTTGTTAAAATGCCATAACCAATGTTTTAATACAAACAACGCATGTATATTGGTTCAAAATGTTTTATCAACTGTTCAAACAGAATATATAGATCTGGTACAAATTCTGGGTGAATCATTCGACTCTGTCGGTATTTACTTTCAGACATTTGTCAACACCAAAATATTCTAATAACCTAAAGACAACATGGACGATGCCATGATTATACACAACCACCCGCCATATTGGGCAAACATTTATTCCTCTATTTAATATTAAATAATTATGTTTCAGTTCGAAATTGCAGATATAAAGTGATACGCATTAGTGTAATTGTGTCTAGATATAGGATTTGTGAAAGATTTAGCGTAGATAAGTTCAGTTTACAATCTTAAAAATCTAGACATACTTTTGATCATTATCAAAATATGAATCAAATACGAAGCCCGTAGAAATTGCGTAACTAATTTGCACGATAATCACAATAAAATTTGCTGCGCAAGTAATTCAATAGCCCTATACCACAGTGTAGAAGTTTATCATATACCTGTGTATGAAATTCACAATGGCCGATATGTAAGTAAACAAGATGACTGTAATGTGTTAGTTATATATTCTTCTTCGTGTATACAATAGATAAGAAATAGTTTGGTTGCAATAAAGTAGAATCGCGTAACATAATAGTTGTATAGTTGACAAAAACTGAATCTTGCACTGACGCAAATGTCCTATAGCGGCTGCAAGAGGCTTACACTTTTGTTGTATAACTGTTACCTGCAGCCCTTATACAACCTCTTAAATGACTGAAGTGTCCTATTAGGTGTGCCCATTCCGCTTGTATAGTAGTCCTAAGAGGGTTTTGCTAATATTCTTACAGTATACAATGCTGTTTAAGGAATACTGTATAATCATTCTTGCAACTCTAATAAGAGTGATAATTGTTAGTTGGGTATTATTATTCACGCGTGGGTATGTATGTAGACAAACAATTCTGTTTGATAGAACATAGTACGTATAGCATTTTGAAGATTACTTGTTGCAGATGTAAGAGAGTCAATAAGCAAAGACTCCCAGCTTTGAAGCTCCTCGGAACGCCTTACTGGAAGATGAAGGACGTTATATTCTAGTTACCAGACTGCCTCAGAAAGAGAGTGCGCAAATGCGTATGTGGACAAAAAGATCCACTTCAGGGGCTACAATCCAAATCGCTTGATGGATAGTACAATGAAAAATGATCTTTTTAGTTACTGGACTCGGGTTTTTATAATATAATTTCTATAATAATGGGTGATTTTCTTGCTAGTATCTTCTTGGCAATACTGTTTTTGACAGATGACGCGTGAATCGTGTCTCGTGTCATTGTCAAACTTGTTCAGTTTGGGCTATAATTTAACCATGAATCGACTTACGAACGAACAACGCTTGCAAATTATTGAATTTTACTATCAAAATTCATGCTCGGTTAAGAGAGTGCATCGAGCACTGCTTCCAATTTATGGGCAATTTGGTCGGCCTACTGAGGGAGCTATTCGGAAGCTTGTGACTAAATTTCGAACCCAGTTTACATTATTGGACATTAAACCACCAACACGCAGACGTAGAGTGAGGACTGAAGAAAATATTGCGGCTGTATCCGCCAGTGTTAGTGATGACCGTGAAATGTCGATTCGCCGCCGTTCGCAGCAATTGGCCCTCTGTTACTCCAGTACGTGGAAAATTTTGCGACAGGATTTGGGTGTAAAACCTTATAAGATACAGCTGGTGCAAGGATTGAAGCCACACGACCTCCCACAACGTTTCCAATTTGGTGAATGGGCGCTGGCAAAGTTGGAGGAAGATCCACTTTTTTATCGAAAAATTGTGTTCAGCGACGAAGCTCATTTCTGGTTGAATGGGTACGTTAACAAGCAAAATTGCCGCATCTGGAGTGAAGTCTAGCCAGAAGCATTGCAAGAGCTACCAATGCATCCCGAAAAAATCACTGTTTGGTGTGGATTATGGGCCGGTGGCATCATCGGGCCGTACTTCTTCAAAGACGACAATGGCCGGAACGTAACTGTGAATGGCGAGCGCTACCGTGCGATGATAACAAACTTGTTTTGCCCAAAATGGAAGAGCTGGACTTGACTGACATGTGGCTTCAGCAAGACGGTGCCACATGCCACACCGCACACGAAACAATGGCGCTATTGAGAGGCGAGATCGTTGAACAGTTTATCTCACGTTTGGGGCCGGTCAATTGGCCGCCTAGATCGTGTGATTTAACGCCGTTGGACTATTTCTTGTGGAGCCAATTTTTTGTGTTGTTTTTTGAAAATCATATCCTATACCTCTTAAAAAATCACCCGTTATAATAATAATCGTCTTCATTTGTAATGACTACATTATACAGGGGAAAGTTTAGCTCATGTAGCTGTTCTTGGCCCAAACATCAGAAAAAAGTATAATAGTAAAATTATGTGAATACATCTGAATTTGGAACTGAATCTTCAAGGACATACACACACAAAATACACTTACAGATCGTTAAGTGTAGGAAGAGATATGAGGATTTGCTGGGATTGCGCAAACGAGAGAGGGAGAACGTATTCGGAGCAAAAGAGATGGCACGTACAATACGTGCCATTCGATCTCGACTGGAACAGTCTGGGTCCTAAATTAATCGAATAATTTCAATAACGGAATACGTATTATGTGAAGCGTGCTTTTTTTAATCGAAAAGGAAGACAATTTATTCCATAAAATAAGTATTGCACGCTATGTAGCTGTAAGACTGAAATCGATTGGTAGTCATTCTATTTTTAATTGTTAATCATTTCAATTAATAAACAATCAAATGGAAAGTAAGGTCAGAAAGCTGACATCGTAGTAGATAGAGCTTGCAATATATACTAAGTGACATATAAATCCGAACACCCAGTTTAAATGGTTTTATTTTAATAAAAGTTGGTGAATGTATCTATCTCACTGTAAATAACAAGTGAACAAATTTTCAGCCTGATCAGTTGGACATTCCGGTTTTTATACTGCTTTTTTTAATTCACTAACGCTCTAAAAATGAATATTTCAGCCGCAGTAAAGAATGAACGTTGGCGGATTTTGGTTCTTGACATCCTTTACGATCGGTTACGATGCCTAGAGTACGGAGACCTGTACGATTTCATCAACTTAGTGAGTTTGATAGGGGCCGTATAGTGGGACTTCGGGAAGCTGGACTTTCTTTTCTGGCAATTGCAGTTAGAGTGCAAAGAAGTGTAGACACTGTGGTTAGGTGTTGTCAGGCATGGCTTCGAGAAGGCCGTACGCAAAGAGCAAGGGGCACTGGACGCCGCCGTAGAACAACAGACCGTGAAGATCGCCGCCTAAGATTATTGACCTTAAGGGACCGTTTCTCCACTACCAGGTCCATTGCAAATGAATGGTTTGCAGAACACGGAAGACCTATTGGCATGCGAAGTGTTTACACGACGAATGAGAAGTTTCGGCTTGTTTTCATACCGGCCACACTGGGTCCTCGCTTTAACTCGAGAACACCGACATAATCGCCTTGAGTGGTGCAGACAACGGTCACTCTGGGGTCAGGAATGGAACAGTATTGTCTTTAGTGACGAGTCTCGATTTTGTTTAGGCATGCACGATGGTCGTGCCAGGGTTAGAAGGCGACGTGGTGAAAGGAGGAATCCACAGTTTTTTGTTGAAAGACATGTTCGTCACACTGGTGGAGTTTTGGTTTGGGGTGCTATAGCTTATGGTTCCAGGTCACCTTTAATCTTCATCAGAGGTAACATGAACGCGCAGCGTTATATCCACGAAGTTCTAGAACCCCATCTTTCACCCCATCTTGACACCCTGGCAGATCCAACTTTCCAACAAGATAATGCCCGACCACATGATGCAAGAGTCACAATAGACTTCTTTCAACATAATGATGTCACGTTGTTACCATGGCCACCAAGATCTCCCGACTTATCCCCAATTGAGCACGTGTGGGATATGATGGGTAGGAGATTGCTCAATTTGCAACGTCCTCCTCAGACTCTAGAAGCACTTCGAGAGAAGTTGGTGGTTGCCTGGAATGAGATACCACAGGAGGACATTGACCACCTGATCAGAAGCATGCCTAGGCGCGTTGGAGAATGCGTAGCATATCAGGGTGCATCCACACATTATTAAAGGTCAAAGGGCTTTAAAGCAGTGCAATCATTTTGAAATTTTTATCATTTACTTATTATGCTTCATTAAGTACTTATACAAAATTTTATTTAAATAAAACCACTAAAACTGGGTGTTCGGATTTATATATCACTTAGTATATTTAAGATTTATGAAGTTTCACAGAGGATCAAATCCTGAAAGTTCGGAATCAGAATCTGAGCTACTACTTAAACTTTAATCTTCGGTTTATTCTAGGTTTATTATTATTCGACCCACAACTAAGTCGAGTGCTGGTGCCATTTCCATATACTGCTTCTCAAAACCTTTGGCACGCTCACATCGCTTTTTCCATTCTTCTGTGTGATAAGACGAGACAAAGTCGTAAAGTTTGTCGACAGCCGTGAGATTGAAATCTACATTTCTCTCAGCCAAATATTGTTTCAAAGATGCCCATACCAACTCAATTGGGTTCAGGTCGGGGTAATATGGTGGCAATCTCAAAACCGAATGACTTTTTTCAGCTATTATTCTGTCTATTTTATAAGTCGGCTTATGCATTTTGATAAGGCTATACAAATTTTCAACATGTCGTCAGTGAAATGTATGTTTTTTTGGCTTAGCCATTCTTTAATATGACCCCTCTTAGAGCACATAGCAGGACATTTTGTCTCTCTGAACATTGTGGTACGGAGCGGTGTCTATAACCAAAACACTATTTGGTGGTAGGTTGGGAATCAGTTTATTGCGAAGCCATGTTTTATAGTTACTACAGTTCACTATGATAATCAACCGACTTACTATTGGATTTAAATTTCAGATATGCATTTTCTACGAAACCATTTTCACTAAAAGCATGCACAATAGACCTTTGTCCTTTTGAAACTGGCCTGTGAAGGCCCCCCTCATTGGTGTTATCACTCCAACTCTTTTCATGCGTATCTGATGTGTGGATGAATGTGTCCATTCCATCTAAATTATAGGTCGACTTTCTTCTCTATATTCTTTCATCCTTCTCGGAAAATTTCTCCTGAGATGCTGAATCTCTGGTTTCTCCATAAGTCTTCTATTAGTTCTTGCCTTCGTCCAACGAAACCCCAGTGTTCTCATCACTTTCGTTAAAGTTTCATGTGATCCAGTGTAATTGTGTTCTTGAACAAATTTCCTGTGTATGCGCTACAAAGTTGGATCCTTCTTTTCCGTGATGTAAAAATCCATTTTAGATCGACGAAGTAATCCTCTATCAAAGTCGTCGAAATCAGATTTCGGAGTGGCTCTTCGTCTTTTTTTGTTTGGTGTCGAAAAAGATGTCGAAGCAACTTCTTCAACAGGTTTCATTTCGCGAGAAATCCTCCTAATAGTCGAAAGACTAACTCCCGTGGCCATAGCTGCACGCTCCTGAACTTTCTTCAAGTCTTTAAGAGGTTTATTTCCTTCTGCTTCTCGTTGCATAAAGAATATAACATTTGCTACAAGCTTCCTAGTTTATCCTAATAAAACTCAAAGTTGTAATTTGGATTCAAAATCCATTATAAAAGAGTAAATCTCTCCTGACTTTACGCTAACTAGTCTATTAAAAAATTCGCATCTCTTCCTACACTTGACGAGCTGTATTTGTAGACGAGATAATCTTCCAAATAATATTTAAACCTATTCAACGACCACGGTTTTAGGTTTTGCCGAATCGTTAAATGTGAAACATCGATTTAATAAAGCTGCCTTGTGGTGTGGCATAGTGAATAAATGCCGATATCTAATAACTATATTGGATGAAATTGTATTTAAATGAGGTATACGTTCGTTTTTAAAATATTTATTATATATTTATTATCTTCAATTTTATGTACAAGAGTTAGAAATGGTATTGGAAAAGCCCAACGACGTTTTATCAATATCAATGCTCCTATAAGTATGGTTTTATTTTTTAAATTATTTATCAGCCGGCTCAACTATTTTAGAGTTCTTGCAGTGGTTTTATCTAAACATGGAAAATAAAGCGCAATGCAACATAGAATTTTGGATATAACTAAGATTTCCCATAACGCTTTTTTAATAGATTTAGTCATGACGACTTGGTTAGGATATACTCGTCTAAGCCGTGAGAATAAATAACAGTTATACTACAACTATTTAAAACTGCAATGACCCATACGCGTGATCAACACGTGATCAGAGCTCGATCCCGGCTTACTTCCAGTACAGCCGTATAGCGTACGACATATGTCGTTTCTGTGGCTTTGCGGTGGTCAACAGCACAGACAGAGATGGAAATAATGGCTGATTGTTCTCCGCCGGTAGAACCAATGAAATCAAAGACGCGCCTCGACCGGCAGACTCATAGGCGTCGGCAACGCATTGGAACGTGTTTCGTTGAGCGATCGCATATTGTGTGTTTTTATAAGAATTGTTGTGTGATTGTTATTGTTGTGCTTTCTGTGGTTACTGTTTTGGTTAAACTTAACCATGGAGAGTACAAATGGCACGAGTCGAAGTACTGAAAGGCAGGGATCAAGTAGACGGCTTCGTAAAGCACTGAAGAGGGACGCGAAAGGAATCGTGCTCAACGAGTTCAATTATCTGAACAGAACTATGTCGCAGGGAGATGCACTCGCGCGTTGTGAAAGTATGACAGGCGTTCCAGAGTGGACCATTCGCAGGGTGGTGCATGAACAGAAGAAAGCTGGAGCTACTACTGATCCAAAGTTTAATTTGAAGGGACGAAAGGCCGTTAAATTGGATGACGATAGCAAAATGGTGTTAAGGCGAACCGTACATTCATTCTTCTTTAGGAATGAGATACCAACCCTCAAGGCTGTACATGCAGCGATCAAGGAAAATGAAATTATACCCCAAATGAGCGTCGGGATAATGAGGAAATCCCTGCACGAAATTAATTTTCGTTACAAAACGCGTAATATGAAGTCAGTATTGATAGAGAGACCTGAAATAGTCGCCTGGCGTCGAAAATACCTACGCGAAATGATTGAATATAGGCGACAAAGCAGAAAAATCTATTATTTGGACGAGACATGGGTAAATGCAGGTCACACAGTTAAAAAACCTGGATAGACAAAAACGTAGTGAGTAACCGACAAGCAAGCATTGAAGGTTTGTCAACAGGTCTTCGTGGACCGTCAGGGAAAGGTCAAAGATTGATCGTAACTCATATTGGTAGCGATAGTGGCTTTTTAGAAGAGTGTGACTTGATTTTCGTCTCTAAGAAAGGAGCTGATTACCATGACGAAATGAATGCCAGCTGCTTCGAGAGCTGGTTTCAAGGGGTGCTTCAGCGAGTTGAGCCCAACTTTGTGATCGTCATGGATAATGCTTCCTACCATAGACGTCGAGCCGAACGTGTACCGACTATGGGATCTCGAAAAAGTGACATGCAGCAATGGTTGCGCGAAAAAGGAGTCCCGTTTGATGATTCATGTGTGAAAGCGGAATTGTATGAAAAAATTAAACAGCACAAACCTGCGAACATTAGTTACGTGACTGATGAGATGGCCCGTCAATGTGGTGTTACTGTGCTGCGGTTACCGCCCTACCATTGTGAACTGAACCCAATAGAGCTCATCTGGGCTCAAGTGAAGGGTTATATTGCGCGCCATAACATAACCTTCAAATTACCAGACGTTAAGGTTTTACTTGAGACTTCCATACAGTTAGTAATGCCCGGAGCTTGGCAGAATGCTATCCGTCATGTTGTGAAGGAAGAAACAAAAATGTGGCAGCTTGACCACCACATCGACACCATCATAGAGCCAGTTATAGTCAATTTTAATGAGGAAAGCGATAGCGACAGTTTATTACTGTCAGATGTAAGTGGAAGCGACAATGAATAAAGGTAATTCCCAAATTTTTGACTTACAATATGTTTCAAACCACTCTTTATTAAACATGTGACAAATCTAGTTCACCCATGTTAAACATTCATACCCCGCCTATGAACAGCCGACTACTGGTAGTTAAGTGATGTTCACGTGAACATCGATGAGTCATTACAGTTTTAGATAGTTATAGTATAGTAGAGATTTGACTGACGTCCGAACCACGGAATCACGGAATCTTTGTTTTTCATCAAAAATAACTCCGAGGTCTGTAACACAGTCACTAACTTTGGATTTGTCAATAAAAAGGCGCATACTATTTTGTAGGAAATTATATTTCGTCTTTGGGCTGAAAAGGATAACTTCTAGTTATTTTCAGCGTATTATTTTCGCATAATTTGAAATTGCATTCGAATCATTGCTAGAGAAGCTGAATATTAAAGTTTTTTAAGTAATTAAAAGATATACAAGGTGACTTCGAAGTTGAGTCATTTATTTTAACAGTGAGTAGATCTGATCAAAAGAAATGTTTTTTTCCTTTAACATTTTTCTGGTAAAATTAAAGTAACAAAGTTATAGCCCTTTAGAAGGTTGAGTACCGCCCTGTCTCAATAATAATACTATGTGCTCGTGTTTGGCGACAACGGATATAATCCGCATCGGTTCATCGCATCGGAAACAAAAAAGCGAAAAAATTTGAAACGCTTATCACGATGTTTTTAGTTGGATTCAGTCGGTAACGCGTGAGTGAATAGTGGTGTTTGTTACGTCGCTCAAACGAAATAAAAAATGGCACATGTTTACGAAAATGCTGAACTTGTGGACATGATTCTTATTTACGGGGGGGAGAGTCTTTTTTAAAATCGGTTTCCCAATCGAGTGCAACCAACCCCTCGTGCCTTTGTTAATGTAGTACAAAGGGCTCGTGAATCAGGTGGCTTAAGACCTTATAGGGGAGGGCATGCCGGATGCCGGTGCTCCAAGACCGCACGATCAAATACAGGTCCGCACTGAAATACTTGTCGGGAGGATACTTTATAAAACAAGGTAAATTTTTTTTTAAACTTTTCTTTATTTTTACACACATATTTTGGTTTATCTTCCTTCTACAATCACTATCTGAAAATTAATTACTCAACTTCAAAGTCACCCTGTATACATCTGCGTATCGTCAGCGTGTGCCATAGTATTACAGTTTCTCACTATTTTAATAATGTCTGACGTATATATGGTGAAGAGCAAAGGACCCAGAACAGACCCTTGCGGAGCTCCAGATGTAACATCTCTTAGTCCAGCAGAATCATTTCCTAAAACCACGCTCTAGGATCTACCAGTAATACAGCATCAAAAGAAATTTAAACTTGATTCACTTAGTCCTAAATATTTTAACTTTGATGTTAAAAGGTCATAATTAATTTCATCAAACGCTTTCGAAAAGTCAAGAAGTAAAACGATGCTAGTATAACCTCTGTCTGCAGCGGTGGTGATTCATCAGCTACAGCCAACAGGGTGGTTGTTGAGCTGTACCCTTCTCTGAATCCAGATTGTTGATCAGGAATTAATTATTTTTTGCTAGTATTTCTACCGCGCAACAGCATAGTGTTTTCAATGCTCTGACCTCGCTACCACTCTGCCGCGTTTGCCTGAGGCAGGTATCTGGAATAGCCGGCGTTGCCACATGCACTACCGATAGGGCAGAGAAGGGATGTCTATGGAACAATTACACTGATAAACACAGGTTTTCTGACATGATAATTTTAGGATGTATCTTATGTATTTAGAGACCCTTAAATCAAATCTAAAAACAGAATTTTTTTTATCACCCACAGATATTAGGTAACACCTACTTTTATGAATTACAATACCTAGCATCTCCTATTGCTGCATTTCTCGGAGTTTATGCGATGACGCACATATATAATGTTAAGACGTGTCTATTACTGTTTATTATATGCGAGCTCTATGTATACTGAGCATATTGCGTTTATTAGAAGACTAATAGCAGCCGAGTCAGTTACGTTTTCTGTGTTGAAGAGTACTGAGATGTTCTGAGTACTGTTAATTTTTGTTAAACGGTGTGTTGTTTTTACTTTATTGTGATCGAGACTAGCTTTGTGGCCAATGCCTAGAAATTGTAAAAATAGTGAGAGCAGTTTTTGTTGTGTATGCGGACAGCTAACTTTTGAATCCCAAAAACGTACTTTTACTCCCCTTGTGGTGAAAGCATGGACGAACTTTATTTTGGAATTAAAGTTGGCGACCAAGATAAACTATGGGCCACTCATATATGTTGTAAGGCTTGTGTAACGTTGTTAACAGGTTGGTTAAGAGGCGACAATCGTAAAATGCCCTTTGTGGTACCAATGGTTTGGATAGAACGGAGAGACCATACTACTCATTGCTATTTTTGCCTACCAAAATCGAAACATACTGTTAGGTATTTCAATTTACCATCAGCTTTGCGGCCCGTTGAGCATAGTGATGAACTTTCTGTCCCAGTTCCACCAGAATCTTGGTCTTTGGATGACAAAGTCTAATTCACCGATTCTGAAAGTGATGGTACAGAAAGCGTAAACATTTCCGATCCTTCGTTTGACCTGCCAGGATGTTCAACAGCGCCGCATTTAACCACACAGGGTGAACTTAATGACTTAGTTCGAGAATTAAATCTGTCAAAATCCCAGTCAAACCTCTTAGCGTCAAGATTAAAAGGATGGTATCTTCTCCACGGTGATATTAACATTAATTTTTACCGAAAACGGCAACAAGACCTCACACACTGTTTCCGTCAAGAAAGGGAGTTGATACATTGCTCCGATGTCAATAATTTGTTTGACGCGTTAGGACAGAAACATGATCCAAATGATTGGCGTCTGTTCATTGATTCCTCTAAAGGATCCTCTACACGTTGGCCAATCCGCTGGTCAAGACAATGGTCAACGCATTCGCAAGGACGTTGCACTATCTGTCCACATGTTGGAACTGTTGGAAGGACGTTCAGTCTGTTTCGGCGCAGACCAATATGAACAACATGGAGATCATGAGTGTAGCAGGATTACAAATACAGTTTTCGGCCTGGTAAAGTTCTATGAATTGAGAAACTTCTTCGTTACTCATCGTCACCATTTTGTACTATCAAATACACAATGAACAGTCACAAAAACTCTAAGCAACAAAGAACAAAAGCACCCGTGCACTACAACAGCTGATCACATACTAGGCCAATGAATCCCCAACGTGTGGACGAGAATACCAGCGTCCGCCAGTTCCAAGGCCAACGCCTTTGATGCGTCTCGTTAAACCGACACCACGACGGATCAGTCGCCAACTCTTGGACCAGATCTGCCAATGGCGCCAATACGACCAACAGTATCCCCTCCACGCTGGTCAATAAACATTGGCCAGTATGTTGGCCAACGCATTGGCCAACGTGTAGAGGAGCCTTCAGCTTAGTTTAAAAGCGGTATTGGTTCACAACGGTAATACATTTCCATCTGTACCTATAGCGCACGCAGTCCATATGAAGGAATCATATGAAAATATGCGAGTTCTGTTCGAGCACATCCGTTATAATGAATATGGATGGGCCATACGTGTAGATTTAAAGGTAATAGCCCTTCTTCTTGGAATGCAACTGGGATATACCAAACATTGTTATTTTCTTTGTGAATGGGACAGTCGTGCGCGAGATCGTCATTATGAACAGGAGTGGCCACTACGTCAGGTATTAAGTCCATGCCTCAAAAACATTGCTCATGACCACCTTGGGATATCAAGTTGGGACTGATGAAACGTTTTGTGAAAGCAATGGATCGAAACGGAAGAGGGTTTCTATATTTAAAACAAACATTTCCGAGAATTAGTGAGGCAAAAATTAAAGAGGGCATATTTGTGTGTCCACCAATATGGAAAATCATGAAGGATGATGTATTTGACAGTGCACTAAATGAAACTGAATTACGAGCTTGGAATGCTTTTAAATCAGTTACTGCAAATTTTTTATTCAATGAGAAGGCAGAAAATTATAAAGATATTGTGAGTGAACTAATTAATGCTTATAAAAAAATGGGATGTAACCTGTCTCTAAAAATTCACTTTTTGGATTCTCATCTCGAATTTTTTCCGTAAAATCTAGGTGCGGTGAGTGATGAACATGGTGAACGTTTCCACCTCCACGGTATCAAGGCAAATGAGGTACTTCAGGAGCAACATATCGCCGTAAAACATCGACAAACACATTCTGAGATTAATATTTATACTAGTGTTTATTAGTACGCTTACACACATATCCTTATATTTTAAGCCTTATTGCAAGAAAACCGTGGGTGATAGAAAACATCTAATGCTATTTCCAGCTTGTTGGGTATTTTTTACATAATAACCACCTTGTTTCGTCCATGTCACGAAAAATAATTTTAATTTTGTTCACCAGTGTTATAAGCACCTGTTTGACTGATTTTTTCTCAGATGGTCTAGTGTGTACTGAACATATTCCTTTATGGATGTTGGGAGGGAAGTGCAGAGTCAACCTACCTGACACTTCTTTAAAAAATCTGCATGTTAACTCAAACCCATTTAAATACAGAAAGATGCCTTCCATTCGTTCCGGGTCAAAGTCTCTAATTAATTTTTCAGCTACCTTCCTGCTTCGATATTGGGTCTTAATATCCACAAAGAGCTTAAGATTTGGCTTCCACAATGATAGAATCAACTGGTTCTAGTTGGTTCAAGTGGTGTATTCTCGGGCAATTTGAGAAGTCAGGCTCCCGCTTACCGGTATCGCGTTCAATTTGCCGTCGGATTAAGAGCTCTCAGGCAAATTACAATAGAGCCCTATATGTATGAGAGCACGTAGGGGCCTAGGGGCACGTCTCCATTAGATGACACTCGCCCTGCAACATTAATTGATATTAATGGCTGCCAGCGCTTCCGATACTAATTGTGAGCGTGTTTGCCGGTGAACGTCGACGTGCAGCGCCCTCTATACTAGGGTTTAGCCTTATGTTAAGCCCTCGACGCTCATCCACTGAAGTTACATAGTTCCTGCTAGCTGATTGATTGTATTTTAAACGGAGAATGTCCAGTTGGGTATTTTTTGTAACGTTTCCAAGTCATTTGACTGTGCAGATCATAAAACTTTGTTGGATAAAGTGGCATGATATGGCATTAGGGGTAATGTTTTGTCTTGGATAGCATCATTCCTCAAGGATCGACAGCGATTTGTTTCCTCAGATAGTAAGATCATAAATATCAAGGACCAGTTACGTCCTTTCCTTTTGGTTGGAAAATCTCGCAACTGGAGATACTACAGACCAAAATATATACAGGGTGTCAAAGATACAATTTTCTTTTCTATTTTTCCGTAATGTCTGAAAAGTATTTTAGATTTTGGCATAAAACTCGGTAGAGGGAGATTTTCTAGTAAGAGAAACAAGAATTCGTTATTTTTCATGGCCAAATTTCTAGAGGGCGCCACTTGCAGCAATACTTCGGTAAATAATAATAATAAACTTGTATTCATGTCAGACTCGCGGGTGGCTGGTTTGTTGACGTAGACTTTGCTTTTCAAATATCCCTATAAAAAGAAGTCCAAGGGAGTCAAATCGCACGATCTTGGTGGCCATGGCACATTTCCTCTGCGCGAAATCATGCGATCACCGAAGAAGGACTGCAATCGATGGATATTGACGTTGGTTGTGTGGCATGTTGCACCGTCTTGTTGGAAATAAACATCGTCCATATCCATTCTTTCAAGTTGCGGCAAAAAATAGTCCGCATTCTCGAAAAAATAAGGTCCGATGATGCCTTTTGACCACAATGCACACCACACAGTCACTTTTTGAGGATGCATCGGCTGCTCTTGATACTCACGGGGATTTTCGTTCGCCCAGATGCGGCAGTTTTGCTTGTTTACCGTCCCATTCAAAGTGAAATGCGCTTCGTCGCTGAACATGATTTTTGATGAAAAATTGGCATCAATTTGGCGGTGTTCAAGGAGCCAATCTGAGAACGTTCGACGCGAAAAATGGTCGGCCTGACGCAGCTCTTGCGTCAATTGGATCTTGTAGGCGTGTACATTCAAATCCTTGTGGAGAATGCGGAGCAAACTGGTTCTCGAAATGCCCAATTCTTGGGATCGACGCGTTGTTGATTGTTTCGGATCGTCTCTCACACACTCCTTCACAACAGCAATATTTTCCGGTGTGCGAACGCTCCTTGGCTGGCCAGAGCCTGGCAGATTTGCCACAGAACCTGTTGCCTCGAATTTACGCACCAGGCGACCGATGGTTGTTTCGTTTGGGCGGTTGTTGCGACCGAAATGTTCACGGAGCGCGCGAAACGTGTTTTTTATTTTTGCACCATTTTTGTAGTGCTCTTGAATAACTTTAATGCGGCCTTCAATCAAATACGACTCCATAGCGATCAATGGTAAACATTCAACTAACAAAATGACATGTCGGTGACAGAAAACAAAGATGGCGTCTATGTCAAATTGACGTTTACTTTCCTGCGTCCCTATTGGACAACCCTTTATATTTGGTTTTGCTTTCATTAACTATTAACTCATTTTTCGTTACCCAAGACTGAAACTTTTCTAATATTGAGTTGGCCGTCAACTCAAGTTCTTCGTGAGGTACCCTGTTACACGCATGCGCGGCCTGTCGTGGTTCTAGAATCGTTTCTGAACTGTAAAAGGTGTTGGATGGGATTCGGAATCAAAACAAAACAAAACGTTATGCCTCGAAATTGACAGGATAGCCAATGTTGCCTGATCTACCAATTTTTCGGCATAGCTATGAGGAGCTTTGGATTTTCTATTTAATTCGCTTATTTAGCGACAATGTTGTTTACACTTGATCCTCTTGAAGTATGACATGGCTTAGATAAAGTTAAATCTAACATTAACTTATTAGACGGTAATTTGGAATTAAAATAAAAATTAAATATCTTGGGTGTAACGTTTGATCAAAATTTCCACCTGCAAACAATTCAATATCGATGTCCCCTTCGTCGTCACTACTCATTGCGATGAAAATTGTCGAATCATTATCTTTTTCTTTGAAAACAGAACACAAACGTTCAATCACTATCCGAGCAAGGAGGTTTGGAGGTCAGGCTTAGAAGAAATCACCTGACAGTAGCTCTTCCGCGCATGTCAGTTCCTTCAGTTCTCGCTCCAGTGCAGGTACCGATATCGCCGTAACAAAACCGACCCAAATCGATCTCAAAACGGGTTGGAACACAATGCAGAGCCGTTCTGTTGGTATACTATTGGCGACGCGGCAGGCTGCACGGCCTTCTGCGTCACTGTTGCTAGGCAATGTGGTGATGACCTCCGCTCTCCAGCCGGCTATCTATCTCTTTCTAACATGTGTTGATACAGACTTCTCCCCAATCTCTCTCGCATTGAAGTCAATCCGTCAGCGAACTTTGGTTTTCCCTGTATGAGCTCCTATCTTCCATGCCTTCCTTTATGCTACAATGTGCAGTATAGGACGCTGAACAAGCTCAAAGTTTTCAGTGTGAGTACCGTCAGATCGGGGTACTTTAGCCCTACGGTGCTACTTAAGCCCAAAACTGTTAAAAAGTTTTCGCTTTCTGCCATGCCAGCTCATTGCGACGTATCGATGTAGTTCGCCTAGTAATCGATAGATGACTCTATAGTGATATTGGTAGCACATTGTCTGGGGCTCACAGCGCATGCGTAGATTTGAGGTTAGGACAACAAGTATCTATCTGCAGAACACGTGAATTTTTTGTGTGTAAACTTTCTCATGAAACCAAGTTATCAGGTAAGTTGCAGTTCTTTTACGTGATCAAATGTATCAGATATACATCTGAGATGATGTTGGAATACGAGACAAACGGTAAAAGTAATTTTTGTGCAGAATATATTCATATATTTTGGCCCACGCTTTCGAGTATCTCTGGCCCATGGGCCAAAGTATCCTTATAATGATTTTTCATTATATTTTTACATAACCAGCTATATTAAGCGATTCAATCGGAATAATGCGTTACTTTTGACCTTTTAGATACACAAAGATGCCTAACATCTATAGAAGGAAAGCGGGAAATCGTCGTTACATTGACTACACTAAAGAGCAGTTGGAGCAATGTTTAAATGACGTGAGATCCAAAATACGGACTCAACGGGCTGCTGCAGCTAAGTATAAAATTCCTCGTAGTACGATAAAGAATAAACTGAAGAATAAGCACTGTAACAAACCCGGCCATTCAACTATATTCACAACAGAAGAAGAACAAGCATTTGTTGCCCATGTTACAGCGCTCTCAGAATTTGGGTTTCCGATAACAGATATTGACCTCAAAATTATTATCAAAGACTACTTGTCAGCTCGTGGAAGACAGGTAAAACAGTTTAATAAAAACATACCTGGCACCGAGTGGGTCGGAGGATTTCTCAAGCAAAACAAGATTCTGTCTAGACAATAAACAATATTAAAAAAGTAAGAGCAGCAATTTCAGAGCCAATTATTGAACAGTTTGTTGAAAATTTGACTGTAAAGTTAGACAATATCCACCAGAGAATATCTACAACTACGATGAAAGTAGCCTTACCGATGACCTCGGAAAAAAGAAAGTAATTTGTAGACGTGGCACACAGTATTCTGAAATGATTGTAAATGCTACAAAAGTAAGTTTTTCAGTCATGTTTTGTGGCATATTTCAGGCCATTGAAGATTGGCACCAAGTGTTGCTAGATTGGAAAAATACCCCAGAAGGAAGAAGACTTCCAACCGTGCCGAAGGATCAATTTCCTAGACTACTAAAAACTGCACTGGATAGCATGAAAGAAACCCAAAGTTATCTCGTAAACGGGTTCAGGAAAACTGGCATTTATCCTCAGAACGTAGAAGAACCTTTGAGTAGATTGCCAAGGCAAGACAGAATTGTAGATCTCAATCTAATTTCCGGCGCTTTTATGCAAGATCTGAAGCAATTACGGAGTAACGATAGCCCAAACCGAAAGAATCAAGGCAAGAAGAAAAAGCTAGATGTACCTGCTGGTCGATCCATTCGCTCAGAAGATATTTCAGACAAAGAACAAGCTAGTTCTTCAGGAGTAAATAGATCAGATCCTAAGAAAAATGCAAAGTCCAGGAAGCGATTTATTAGTGAGGTTTCCTCTTCAGAATGCAGTGACACAGACATAAGTTTGGCATCTTCTACTGAAGATCTCATTCTGGCACGAGATCAATCTGATGATGAAGAGGACAACTTACGCCTAGCACAGCTTACAAATCGCAATCCCAGAAGCAACTATGATGGAAATCTGGAGGCGCTTGGGCCATCAACTCAGCTACCAGAGCCCATTCCTCCGGATTGCAACACAAGGTTTATTGAAGATCCGCTTTCAAGAAACTGTTCGAAGTCTGACGGTCAAAGTTGCAGTAATGAAGACGAAAATAAAGAAGGGCCGCCTCTGCCAAATAAAATTAATCCAGATGATGTACAAAAAGCGGAAGAGGAATATCAAAATGGCGATGGTTACTGTATCAATGATCATGTATTGGTTAAGTGGAATTCACGTGTTTATCCAGGGAAAATTATATCGATATCTGCAGAAGGAGCGCTAATAAGTTGTATGAAAAAAGGAAAGTTCTGGAGATGGCTTAACATAAAAGATGAGCAATTATTGGGAGTCAGTGATAACGAAAATTGGAATACCAAAATTCGTGAAAAATGGACAGTTTACTGTACCTGAACTTGATAAAATACGTTCTTTAAAAATTAAGCCATAATTTAATTGATTAATTTGAATATGTCTTGACAAGATTCTCAATTTTGAAGACTGATGAGCAACTCTAGACTGTTAAGTTCCTATCTCTTGTTTACGTCACTATTGTAATAACTGAGAGATGTTTTGTTTTTATTTTTAGTATTGAGGTACTTCTAGTAAATGTATTTCGTAATAAGAGAGAAGACTGCCTGATTTTGTTAAAATAAATAAGAAAAAGTCATGTGCTGGAAATATTTTTAATTTTTGTGACTTTTTTTAGTTTTTTTGTGCAATAAAAAGTGCCTAACAATAATATAATATGTATTTCTTTCATATTTGTCGATATAAACTGTTTACTTTGTTCCACCATTAAATATCAATACGTTGTAATACTTAAAAACCAAGTGGGTCAAAGAAACCATCTCTTAAGTAAAACTTTGGCCCTAACTTAAAAAAAAAATTATGTCTAACCCCGAAGTTATATCAGCGTTTTTAGACTATAAATGTGTTACTTATATCCCTACTAAACATTTGTCTAAATAACACAAACATAGCATCTTTAAAACTGAAGTAGTTGTAAGGGCAATAAAAAATATCATTATTTTGGGACAAAGTACCCCGACCTTACGGTATATGTCACATGTGAGCAAGCTTCTTAAAGACAATAATTCCACAAATCCGACGCCCTCACAGATTTAAATCCTGATAAGGTATATCTCTTTTCCGCTGGGGTACACCAGAAGATCAATATAGTACATCCCATTGGAGATTCTTTGTAAGCTCGACGTCATAAGCACGTTGTTTACAGATTCTTGAGAGACAATAGGGGAAACACTTCGTTGTAATTTCCTTCAAACAGAAAGGGAGTTTATTTACCGTAGAAAGTGAAACCATCATTCTTGTGAAAGTTCGTTCGGGAACCGGAGTGGAAATATAACGTTCTGTCCGACCGCGCCGATCCGAATGGGGAATTTATTGTTTTACTGTGTGCGCAAGAATCAAGAGGAAACGGAAGTAAGGATCGTTTCACGGAAATTTAGGGATTCATTATAACAAACAGTTAAGGTCCATTTATAGTCGACAGTTTAGGGCTGAGTCCCGATTGACGATTGGTGTGGAATGTGTGAGTGCGTGTCAGTATGCAAACCACGAAGGAAGACAGGTAGTAATAGTTTAAGCATGAGATGCGTGAAGAGACAGGAATGAGCTTATGCAGAAGGAGCACGTACAGGGTTTGTCCGGAAAGTAATAGGACTGAAGCGATTTAAAAAAAAATATTGAGCCAATCGTTACAATTCTTTAAAAACTTTCCAAATAGGCTCCTTCTGCGTCGATGCAGCGCTGCCAGCGCGATTTCCAAGCATTGAAGGCGTCACTGAAGGCATCCTCCGGAAGAGCCTTGACAGCCGCGGTGCATGCTGCTTGGATCCTCTTTGTCGTCTCAAAATGCTTGCCTTTCATCGGCCTTTTCAGGCGAGGAAACAAAAAAAAAGTCCGGGGGGGGGGGCACATCTGGGCTGTAGGGTGGCTGCGGAAGCGTTGGGATGCCGGCCTTGGTCAGGTAGCTGTTCACAAGAAAGGCGGTGTGAGACGGGCCGTTGTCGTGGTGAAACTTCCAGTCGGCTGCGATGTCTTGTCGGACCCGACTGACCCTTCGTTGGAGTCTCCTGAGTACTTCCACGTGAAACTTGGCGTTGACGGTTTGTCCAGGAGCATTAACGTAATGTAACACTCAGTTGTTCTTGATCTTGTAACGCTATTTCCTCGGGGTCAATAACTGGCGAACTACCTGCCTCTCTAGTTCAGTAACTCCTCGGGCGCCAGCCTCCTGTTTAGAGTGTGGAGACAACACTCAAAGGGTCTGACTCGAGATACTTACTCTACTTCTACTACTGCTCTTTTTGTATCAATTACTTCAGGCAGAACGGCATTTGTCACTAAAAGCAAGACTTACAACACAACCTGGTATGTTAACAGCAAATATATACACTTCATACACGGTCGGGATATGTCAAGTTATACTAAGTGACATATAAATCCGAACACCCAGTTTAAATGGTTTTATTTTAATAAAATTTTGTATAAGTACTTAATGAAGCATAATAAGTAAATGATAAAAATTTCAAAATGATTGCACTGCTTTAAAGCCCTTTGACCTTTAATAATGTGTGGATGTACCCTGATGTGCTACGCATTCTCCAACGCGCCTAGGCCTGCTTATGATCAGGTGGTCAATGTCCTCCTGTGGTATCTCATTCCAGGCAACCACCAACTCCTCTCGCAGTGCTTCTAGAGTCTGAGGAGGACGTTGCAAATTGAGCAATCTCCTACCCATCATATCCCACACGTGCTCAATTGGGGATACGTCGGGAGATTTTGGTGGCCATGGTAACAATGTGACATCATTATGTTGAAAGAAGTCTATTGTGACTCTTGCAACATGTGGTCGGGCATTATCTTGTTGGAAAGTTGGATCTGCCAGGGTGTCAAGATAGGGTAAAAGATGGGGTTCTAGAACTTCGTGGATATAACGCTGCGCGTTCATGTCACCTCTGATGAAGATTAAAGGTGACCTGGAACCATAAGCTATAGCACCCCAAACCATAACTCCAACAGTGTGATGAACATGTCTTTCAACAAAAAACTGTGGATTCCTCCTTTCACCACGTCGCCTTCTAACCCTGGCACGACCATCGCGCATGCCTAAACAAAATCGAGACTCGTCACTAAAGACAATACTGTTCCATTCCTGATCCCAGAGTGACCGTTGTCTGCACCCTTCAAGGCGATTACGTCGGTGTTCTCGAGTTCAAGGGAGGACCCAGTGTGGCCGGTATGAAAACAAGCCAAAGCTTCTCATTCGACGGTAAACACTTCGCATGCCAATAGGTTTTCCGTGTTCTGCAAACCATTCATTTGCAATGGACCTGATAGTGGAGAAACGCCAATAATCTTAGGCGGCGATGTTCACGGTCTGTTGTTCTACGGTGGCGTCCAGTGCCCCTTGCTCTTTGCGTACGGCCTTCTCGAAGCCATGCCTGACAACACCTAACCACAGTGTCTACACTTCTTTGCACTCTAACTGCACTTGCCCGAAAAGAAAGTCCAGCTTTCCGAAGTCCTACTATACGGCCCCTATCAAACTCACTAAGTTGACGAAATCGTACAGGTCTCCGTACTCTAGGCATCGTAACAGATCGTAAAGGATGTCAAGAACCAAAATCCGCCAACGTTGATTCTTTACTGCGGCTGAAATATTCATTTCTAGAGCGTTAGTGAATTAAAAAAAGCCGTATAAAAACCGAAATGTCCAACTGATAAGGCTGAAAATTTTTTCACTTGTTATTTACAGTAAGATAAATACATTCACCAACTTTTATTAAAATAAAACCATTTAAACTGGGTGTTCGGATTTATATGTCACAGTATACATTCTAATACGGAAAACGAAAGATATAATTTTCTGTCTATTCCTGTGTGTAACACATGGCAACAAAAACGACTGACGTATGTCATAAAAACATCATGCTTGAGGATTCGAGACTCTTTATAGGAGACAAGACAATATACAGAATAGGGCACTATCCCGATTTCAGAATACCAGAACTATAATTAATGATTAATCTAAAATTTAACGTCTTCGAATAAACGTGAATACGAGGGGAGGTCAGAAAGTACGCAATCCACGGCACCGGAAAAAAACTTCATTGCAACTTTGAACACGAAGCCATTCCTTCCTCCCTTCTGAAAATACCTTTAACCACCGAAAAACCTATTCTCTTGACAAAACGCTACCTCCCCATGCCTGTTCGTTTCACTGTGCCTAAGTCAGTTTAGTCATAATATGTACAATTTTGTCATAAAAGCAATCAAGTGTCAGATTTAGTATGACTTGTGCTGCTTGGGGGACATATAGTCGAAATCACGAAAGATGAAGATTACGTCATCATTTTAGTCTGTAGTAAAGACAAACCTCAGCGATTTGTGAATATTTTTAATGAAGTTTCAAATATGTTAGACAGAGACAAACAGATTTTTATTGTCTAAACGAACTGTATTGCTAATTTGCATGTATCCGACAAAGATAGACGAAGTTTTCATGTTGCATGATCGATCATATTTGAAAGATGAATAGTAAGGTTATGTTAAACCAGGTTACGTTGTTTTTGAATAATAATTTGGTCTTTGGTGTTAATGTCTTAAGGTGTATTCACTCATAACTGTTTCTTCAAAACAAAAACTTCCCACTAAACTTATTATTACGGTATCTCTTAAAACCATCAAATAAAATGAAAACAAAAATAATCAGTGAAATAACCTAACTTCGCAAAATCATAATATAAATTCATGAGATTGTGATTTTATCATCGATGTCCATTGATTACTTCGGTACAATTTATGGTATGACGTAATAGTCATCTTTCGTGATTTTGACTGTCAAGAAATGTCTGTGCTTTTTTTGTTTCAAATCAGAGTCCGTTCAGGTTCCAGATGAGAGAATCTCGGTCATTAAAAGTTTCTCCAGCTAAATAACAAGCACACAAAGCTCGGATAATCAATTTTTTTGCTGACGTGGCGTGTGCACAAGTCCCAAATCTAATTATCGTCCAGATACTCCAACAAAGTTAGGGGAATACAGATTTGTAAACAAAGTTACACCATGGCAAATCCTTGATACGTATCAGGAGAATTTCGAAATCTAGATTTTTGTAGTGAAATTGGTCTCCAACAATGCTAGTGGAAACCAGATTTATAAATAAAATTACACCAAGCCAAATACTTCATGCGTAGTAGAAGGTTCTTAAAATGTAGATTTTTTAAGGGTGAGTGACTTGGAAGCACTTGATTCTAATATAAAGCCAGCAATTTAAAAAATAAGTGTTACATTTACGTTGAAAGTCTTGGTAGGGGAGCCCAATAGGGGATTTACTCGTGCGCGGCAGATTAAGATAAAGAGGGATACCTTGCATCCTGTTAAACATACTAAGCGACATATAAATCCGAACACCCAGTTTAAATGGTTTTATTTTAATAAAAGTTGGTGAATGTATTAATCTTACTGTAAATAACAAGTGAAAAAAATTTCAGCCTTATCAGTTGGACATTCCAGTTTTTATACTGCTTTTTTTTAATTCACTAACGCTCTAAAAATGAATATTTCAGCCGCAGTAAAGAATCAACTTTGGCGGATTTTGGTTCTTGACATCTTTTACGATCGGTTACGACGCCAAGAGTACGGAGACCTGTACGATTTCGTCAACTTAGTGAGTTTGATAGGGGCCGTATAGTGGGATTTCGGGAAGCTGGACTTTCTTTTCGGGCAATTGCAGTTAGAGTGCAAAGAAGTGTAGACACTGTGGTTAGGTGTTGTCAGGCATGGCTTCGAGAAGGCCGTACGCAAAGAGCAAGGGGCACTGGACGCCGCCGTAGAACAACAGACCGTGAAGATCGCCGCCTAAGATTATTGGCCTTAAGGGACCGTTTCTCCACTACCAGGTTTATTGCAAATAAATGGTTTGCAGAACACGGAAGACCTATTGGCATGCGAAGTGTTTACCGACGAATGAGAAGTTTTGGCTTGTTTTCATACCGCCCACACTGGGTCCTCCCTTTAACTCGAGAACACCGACGTAATCGCCTTGAGTGGTGCAGACAACGGTCACTCTGGGATCAGGAATGGAACAGTACTGCCTTTAGTGACGAGTCTCGATTTTGTTTAGGCATGCACAATGGTCGTGCCAGGGTTAGAAGGCGACGTGGTGAAAGGAGGAATCCACAGTTTTTTGTTGAAAGACATGTTCATCACACTGTTGGAGTTATGGTTTGGGGTGCTATAGCTTATGGTTCCAGGTCACCTTTAATCTTCATCAGAGGTAACATGAACGCGCAGCGTTATATCCACGAAGTTCTAGAACCCCATCTTTTACCCTATCTTGACACCCTGGCAGATCCAACTTTCCAACAAGATAATGCCCGACCACATGTTGCAAGAGTCACAATAGACTTCTTTCAACATAATGATGTCACATTGTTACCATGGCCACCAAGATCTCCCGACTTATCCCCAATTGAGCACGTGTGGGATATGATGGATAGGAGATTGCTCATATGTTCTTTAGCCTATCTAATCCGATTTTTCTTTTGCAGTGGAGTTAATAGTGGCTTTTCTTTGGCCTATAAACAAGTTGTGCAACTTTAGGGTTTTTACTCCACTTTTTTTTTATAAGAAAACTTATCTTGCAAGTGCTAAATCCCAGTTTGTGGGCCTCTCTATGACTTGTGGACCTCGAAATTCTCCTTCCAACAGCGTCACTCCACAGAGCACTTAATTGTAAATAATTGGCACGCCTGTTTTTCACGATTATTCTCCTTAATGCTTTTCGGTCGGCATTTGTGATATTACTTTTTTTCACACATCGTGGCTTAATATTAACTGAACCAGTTCTGTTATATCTGCTAACAATATTTTTCACACTGTACCGCGATAAGTCTAACAAAGTTGCAATTTCTGAGTTTGATTTCCCAGAATTAAAAAAAAATAATTTTCAGTAACCGAATTTTCTCACTAATAACCTTTCCTCTACCCATTTTGAAAAACTTAACTACCCAAATCTATTTTAAACGTTTTCTGACAGCTGTGATTAATAAAGCAATTGTCATGACTGATCAGGGATACTGATCTGAAGTTTTCTAGAAGAATGGATTCTTCTTTTTTGAGGATGGGAATTATTTTTGCAATATTTAAACAACTGGGAATCCTATCCTCCTCCAAAGAACAGTTCACCAAGCAACTACTCCAGCAATCAGGTGGGTACATTTCTTCACAAAGCTTGTGCTAATACCATCCTCACCAACAGAGTCAGATGGTGTCAAGTCCCTGCTAGTATCCAGGATGTCCTTTTCACAGGATGGAAAAAGAAACTGTGACTAATGTTTGAACCTGGTAAAACGTTCCTTGGAGTAATTGATAAACGCTTAATACTGTCCAGAACGTGGTTATTAAAGGCTGTTGATACATACTGAGGATTATCGGTTAGTAAGTTCACAACTTGAATAGCGATTTATTTGTGGACGATTTAATGTACCCACGTCCATATGCCAGGTTCCAAAGTCAACATTTTGATTTCTCTTCCGAAATAGGAATATCCGCATTTTCGTTGATTTTCTTCAATTCTTGACGTATCTCAGTATCCCAATTTATATATGTACTATGTACGGCTGAGGCTATCCTGAAAAGTAACATGTCGATATTTTTGACATCACTGGTTGGTGGTTTCAACTAACTAGGAAGGCTACGGACAAGAATATTTATGAAACGTGGAAAGGTTATCACATTTTACATATTTTTTATTTATTGTGTTGCGTCAAGTAGAAAATACAAATCTGCGCCTAGATGTGAGGCTCTGTGAAGATGTTTTGTATCTGATACGTCATTCCTATTTTTCTGTGTTGTGACTTGATTACACACAACGCGGGCGCGGTGGTGATTTCCCGTAATGCTACTCAAAGTTTTCGAAAACGCAAACAGCCAGGGAGAATTGTAATTTATAACTTTGAACATACCCTCTCTTCAGAAAGGACAACCAGATAACTCGTCTAGTATAGCTAATATACTTCACGGATAACATATTCAGTAATAATTTTCTCACAAAGGAAATATACACATGTAGACCAATATATACTAAGTGACATATAAATCTGAACACCCAGTTTAAATGGTTTTATTTTAATAAATTTTTGTATAAGTACTTAATGAAGCATAATAAGTAAATGATAAAAATTTCAAAATGATTGCACTGCTTTAAAGCCCTTTGACCTTTAATAATGTGTGGATGCACCCTGATGTGCTACGCATTCTCCAACGCGCCTAGGCATGCTTCTGATCAGGTTGTCAATGTCCTCCTGTGGTATCTCATTCCAGGCAACCACCAATTCCTCTCGATGTGCTTCTAGAGTCTGAGGAGGACGTTGCAAATTGAGCAATCTCCTACCCATCATATCCCACACGTGCTCAATTGGGGATAAGTCGGCAGATCTTGGTGGCCATGGTAACAATGTGACATCATTATGTTGAAAGAAGTCTATTGTGACTCTTGCAACATGTGGTCGGGCATTATCTTGTTGGAAAGTTGGATCTGCCAAGGTGTCAAGATAGGGTAAAAGATGGGGTTCTAGAACTTCGTGGATATAACGCTGCGCGTTCATGTTATTCTCTGATGAAGATTAAAGGTGACCTGGAACCATAAGCTATAGCACCCCAAAGCATAACTTCAACAGTGTGATGAACATGTCTTTCAACAAAAAACTGTGGATTCCTCCTTTCACCACGTCGCCTTCTAACCCTGGCACGACCATCGTGCATGCCTAAGCAAAATCGAGACTCGTCACTAAAGACAATACTGTTCCATTCCTGATCCCAGAGTGACCGTTGTCTGCACCACTCAAGGCGATTACGTCGGTGTTCTCGAGTTAAAGGGAGGACCCAGTGTGGCTGGTATGAAAACAAGCCAAAACTTCTCATTCGTCGGTAAACACTTCGCATGCCAATAGGTCTTCCGTGTTCTGCAAACCATTCATTTGCAATGGACCTGGTAGTGGAGAAACGGTTCCTTAAGGCCAATAATCTTAGGCGGCGATCTTCACGGTCTGTTGATCTACGGCGGCGTCCAGTGCCCCTTGCTCTTTGCGTACGGCGTTCTCGAAGCCATGCATGACAACACCTAACCACAGTGTCTACACTTCTTTGCACTCTAACTGCAATTGCCCGAAAAGAAAGTCCAGCTTCCCGAAGTCCCACTATACGGCCCCTATCAAACTCACTAAGTTGACGAAATCGTACAGGTCTCCGGACTCTAGGCATCGTAACCGATCGTAAAGGATGTCAAGAACCAAAATCCGCCAACGTTGATTCTTTACTGCGGCTGAAATATTCATTTTTAGAGCGTTAGTGAATTAAAAAAAAGCAGTATAAAAACCGGAATGTCCAACTGATAAGGCTGAAAATTTGTTCACTTGCTATTTACAGTAAGATAAATACACTCACCAACTTTTATTAAAATAAAACCATTTAAACTGGGTGTTCGGATTTATATGTCACTTTGTATACATATAATACAATATTTACCACACAATCACCCACGACCTCGCTATACAACTAATTTTATTTATTCCACTTTTTCTCACATACTCTACAGACTATCTCGGTATTTTACAACCAACAAAGCACACTGGCATGTCGTTAAGTCATTCGTCCATAGATGGCGCTAAGGTGCAATACCGGTATGAACTATTTATACACTAGCACCTATCCAGTCAAAAAGTAGGCATTTTATCGGTCTTCGTGACATTACATAGGTTTGTAACGTAGTAATTCTGCCGTTGTATTTAGTTTAATTGACAAATTAATGGCCCCTTTTCCGAAAAATCGCAAAAAATCGTAAAAACAGCATTTTTATGAATGTTTCTAATTCTAATAATGCCTTTGAAGCTACTTTTTTATAGTGCATCAATTAAACGTCGCGCGTCAGCGCTTATCTGTCCCAACATTAATATTTGTAACTATAAACCGAAAGATAGTATGACGTCACAGATTCCTGCCAAAACGCATGTTTCACACCTGTTCATGGCAATTTTGTTCCAATTTATCATTTATTACGTCAAGAAAATGCCCGAATTCTCCCGGAATCAAATCTCCCGGTTCACGGATATGTTTGCAAACAAACTTTCCCTAACAGCTATTAACTTACAGTTTGTACCGCTTGGGATCGATTAGCAACACACCAGCGGCTTGTTATTGTGCTCCAGAGAGGCGCTTCGACGCAATATATGGAGGCGCGAAATTTAGATTCTTCGCATAGATCTTAGATTTTCAAGTACCGCGATATGCAATTTATGTGTTTTGCATCAACAACTTTGTCTCATTGCTTGCATTTCTTTGCTACTCAGTACAATACATAGAGTATGCCTTTTTTATAGGGTCTCCTGAAAACAAGGGATTATTCTTCTGCTTCTGTAAGTTGGAAATTGAAACTCAGGAATACACACCTGCAATATTTTACTACAGAGATTTCTCGCATTTCGATCACGTTGAGTTTGCCAACGATGCTGCTTCTGTGGAATGGAGCTACATAGATGGTTTGCCAAATCTTGATGACAAAGTTCTTCACATTACCGAAACTATTATTATGCTCCACAATATACATGCCTCATTGAAAAGAATTACTTCACGTAAGAACTACAGACCTTATGTGACACATACAATCAAGTGTATAATAAATTTGAAGCGGAAAGCATACAACAAGTTCAGAAAAACCAGAAATGAAGAACATCGTGCATATTATAATGATCTAAGAAATTATTTGGGAATAACTTTGGAGAAAGAAAAAACTGCTTACATAAATAAAATAAGTATTATAATAATCCTAAACTGATGTGGAGTAGTTTTTCCAAGTGGAATATACACACAAAATCCTGTAAACACATACCACAGGGCATTGAAAACGCTGAAAGCATCAATAATCACTTTATTAACTCTGTACCAAACCTGCAGCCAGATGACTTATTTCTTAAGACATTCTCATATCAAAAAAATTCTATAGTATGCAAGTCTTCATTTAATCATGTTACATCACACCAAGTTGAACTAAAACTAAAAGAAGTCAAGTCAAATGCTGCGGGTGTTGATGGTATCAGTACAAACATGTTGAGAAACGTGTTCTCTTTTTGTAAATATCAGCTAACCAGTATCATCAACCAATCACTGAGTACAGGGAAAGTGTCATCATTATGGAAAAAAGCAGTCATAACACCACTTGCAAAAGTTAATAATGCCATCGATTTTAAGGACCTCAAACCAATAAGTGCTTTACCTTCAATGTCCAAACTGTTAGAGAAAATTGTAGATGATGAACTTGAGCATATAGAAATCAACAAAGTGTTGCCTGGGTTTAGGAAATTACATAATACATCTACAGCGCTCATTAAAATTTCCAGTGATATAGTGAAATTTACAGACGATGGCATGATAACGCTACTAGTCATGCTAGACTTCAGCAAGGCATTTGACATGGTAAATCGCAGAGTTTTGTGTGAAAAACTGCACCATTATAGTTTGACCGGAAATGCCATGCTGTGGTTTAGCAATTACTTGTTTGATAGATCTCAATGTGTAAAATTGCGTGGTAAAGTGTCTACTTTACGAACTTTGAAGTCTGGTCTTCCACAAGGCAGCGTTTTAGGCTCTATTTTAATTACTTTTTATATCTCAGATCTGATAAAATATATATCATCTGACTGGAATGTACATTTGTATGCGGATGATGTACAAGTTTACAAACCATGTCAACCAACCGATGTAAATTCTTTAATATTAGAACTTAATAAAAATTTAGACATAATTGAATAGTACTCAAAAAATCATTGTTTGAAGCTCAATCCCTTGAAAACCAAAGTATGTTGTGTTGGTTCTAGACTAGCGATTCTCAAGTGTAAACAAGTAATAAATACGAACATATTTTTAGAAGGAATTTGTTGAAGAAACGAAAAATTTTGGAATAGTACTTGATGAGAATTTAAGTTCTGAAAGTCAAATTATAAATAAGCTCAGAATATGTTATTATAAATACAAATCGCTATGGAGATATAATAATATCTATTAACAAGTGATATCAAACTAAAGCTTGTTAATGCATTAATCCTCACACATTTAGCTTATTGTAGTACTGTATATTATTATAACTGGTCCACAAAAAACTGAAACTTGCGGTGTTTAACAACCTTATCAAGATTGCAGATATATATCTGTAAAATAAGAATGAGTGGCCCAAGAACCGACCCTTGAGGTACTCTCAATGATATGAACGCCTCAGGATTCTTGCCAGGCGTGCTGAGTTATTTCGGTAGTTCTATACATTTATAATCAGACACGTATTTTCCATTATTCTCAAATATTGGCTTAAAATTATTCGACAGTTTTGGATTTGAAAACAACAGTTTTGTCGATTTTTGACAGTACGAGTATACATTCTGTGCTAGTGCACTGAAAAAAGTGACCATGTCACTGGCCATAGTTACATCATAGGTAGCGTTCAGCCTTAGAGTGACTGTGAAACCTTACACCGTCCAACAATAAGTGTGTAGCCACGTAGTACCATCGCGACATCACTATTTCGGTTAACATTCTTCTCTTACCAGCACAACTTCTTTATTAGTAGATTTATGATGACAGTTACAGGGTAAGAACCTCCAGTTCAAAATCATCATGATACGTCTACAGCAAATCCTTAAAACATGGAGCGAGCTGGAAAATTTCTAACAAATGCTAACTTGAGGTAGCATTACCCCCAATTTGCCCGTTATTCAAAATTTTATAGTCGCAGAGAAAAGTGAGGCGCCATAAACGTTATGACTAATAAAAGTTTATTGGAGTTCGGCTTTCTGCAAAAACTTTGGAATTAAAAGTTGTGGGTTTTTGGTACTTAACTTCTGATGAGGAGCTATGTTTATGTATGACATACCGGTTGTTTTAAATATTCTTTATGCACTAATATAAGAGAGAGCCTAAGTTTGCGATCAGCGCTTCACATCTCACTTTGCTCAACGATTTTTTGTTAGTTTCATTCAGGTTTTTGATATCAACAACCTTCTTGAGCCAAAGAAAAATTAGAATAAGGTTTTTCTGGATTTTGATTTAGGGCGAATGTGCACAATGTTCAGTAATCTAAAATACTGGTACCTCCACCATTTTCAAAAGAGAAAATATAGCATTGTAGCTCCAATAGAGCTAGATGATAATTTAAAGGTCTGAGAATTTGATAGCCTACCAGAAAATTGAAATTTGGCTGGTCCGTGGAGCCATGTCAAAGAAAAATTGAGCTCCGGGTAAGGACGTTCTTGTGGATTTTCATTTTAGGTGAAGGTGCATCAGTTTCACTATCTAAAATATTGGCTCGTCCACCATTTTCGAAAAGTGGGAATATAGCAAATAGCTTCACTAGAGATAGCTGATAATTTAAAGGTAGAGAATTGAATGTCCAGCCACAAAATTGAGCCTTGGTAGGCCAGTGTCATCCTATGTCTTAATTAATATATGATGCTTTACGATGTATTTGAAAATCTGGTGGATGTGCCGCAACATGCATTTAAAGCAGCGAGAAATTGATCTGCCACAGAGGGTAATTATTATACAGAAAAACAGTTGCAAAGAGAGAGTTAAAAAAGGGTGCATTCTTCAATATGAGGCATCATAGCAGGCAACTGATACCATGGATAATTGGCTTAGCTTAAAACAAAATTGCTCATAGTTCAAAAACCGACAACTTTACAGGAAAGTTACTAAAAGCATCTTTTGTTAAGGATGATTAAAAAAACTTGAAGATTACCCGAAGTAAGAAAATGCAATTTTAAGTAATCTGTTTGTAAACAATTGCTTAAACAACTATACATCAAGTCATTGTCCGGCAACCTATTGATTCATGCTAAGGGGTATCCAACAAAGATGCTTATTAAAAAAGTCTAGTTAGAAAATGTCACTCACAAATGCGAGTATTCGCCTCATCTATTCGGACTCATCTGAGTCGAATCCTGATCCACCAACATACGTAGATATCTCAACGTCAAGAAAGGGAGAGCTAGAAGTAGATCGCGCAAGGCTGGGGGTCATGTCTCAGGTTACAAGGAAAGCTGTAAATTGCTGATCAACTGTTCACATGAGTACACGCACACTAGTGCTGCGTAGCGGGAACGAAATTGGACGTCGCTGCAGTAAATCCTCCGCTCCCACCCATTAGATAGGCAATGGCAGCACAAAATAAAGAAAATTACACACAGTCAGTCTTCCCCATAGTGTCAAATGTGTATGACGCTCCAGAATCATAAATTCGATTTTCCCCAGGCTAGCCTCGTGTCCGTGCTTTCAACAATGGCGTACGATGTTTACAAGCACTTCCGTTTCGGTAGCAGACTAATAAATAAGCCGCCCTCTTGAAACATGTCACCCACGCCTATATCGGCTAAGTGAGGCTAAAGGAAATTCAGTGATCAGAAAATTTTATTTTACTGTTGATGATAAAAATCCGAGGAATTTAATTTGGATTGAGGCATTTCTCAGGGCAGTGTCCTAAACCACTTATTTTCTAGATTTCCATAAATAACTTGCCTACACTCGTATCGTAAAATTATTTGTTAGCTCACTCACCGCAAGAGCGTCTTCAAGAGAAAAGCAATGAATCGCTTAATGAGTTCAATGCTGCTTTAAAAACAGACTAATAAATACAGCACACACTGTATTAGCTAAATATTTTATGAAACCAAACATTCATTTGATTGTAATTTCAATTTTCAATTCAAGACAGTTGTAACCTCTGGAAATACCGTGTTTTTAGGAGTAAGCTTGGTTGCAATTTAAAATGTACAGATCGAGCTGATTCCATATGGAAGAACTTCGAAGACGTCCAGATTATCATCACGTCAGCGACTTTGACAGGGGTAGTATTATTGCCTATCGAGGTGTTGGTTTGTCCTATCGCGAAATTGGCCGCCGTGTTAATAGCGGTAATGCGATTGTGTCGTGTGTGGGCAGAAGAAGGTACGTTTTGCTCCTATGCGTCAGATCGCTGACCAATAGTTTGAAGAGGAAGGTAGACCTGTTACCATACGTACACTCTATCGCTGCATTCGAGCTTTTTGACTTTTTCCATATCGTCCACGATTCATCAGATGAAAATTGGACAGCGTATAAACAGTTAATAAATTATTCACTTGCTTCAAACCGGCGTGAGAAAAAGGCATATTTATCTCGTTTTGATAGTCTCAATTCTAGAAAAGCTCGGGCTCAGCTGAGAGTAACAAATATTTGTCCCCAGAAACACATCTATTAGACCCTAACGAAGTTAATAATCACTTCATGTTAAATTACGAAAATCTTAATATCAAGTCCCGTTTGATTGGCAGTACAGTAGAGTTTTATGAGAACAGCTTTAACAGGTAACTCGATTTACATCTAGAATGATGACCGCTGAAGGGAGTGATGAAATTAATTTGAACATCGTTGTTAACACAAGAAAACCACGTAACTCCACTTTACATTGCGTTTAAAATAGGAAAAACACGTATGTCTTAAGTTTACCTATTTTCCATTTTTGTTTTGAAAATTTCAGCTTTCTTTAAGTATCATTCAGAAACTGCTCAACTAAACTATAATATTGCATTTATCACAATAATGCTATTATTCTTAAAACAATATAATGCATAACTCAATTTGTTTTTACGCTTTCCTCTACAATTCTTAGAAACGGAGTTACGATTTTTTCTTGTATCATCGACGACGTACTGCTTACCTGAAATTTTATTGTATTTAACACATATTGTTAATATATGCCTTGAGACCGGGACTTTTCCTGAGCCTTGGAAGGAAGCTATTATCATCCCTTTAGCCAAAGTAGAAAATCCAACCACTCATAAATATTTGCGGCCTGTTAGTTTGCTGTGCTTTTGTTCGAAGGTATTAGAGAAGGCAGCGTACATTCAACTAGTGGAATATTTAGAGCAAAATAACTTGTTTCCTCCTCAGCAATCAGGATTTCGTGCGGGACATAGCACTACTTCATCTTTGCTCCATCTAACTGACAACATCGTAGGTAATTTCGACAGACATATTAATACCATATTAGTGATGATTGATTTCTCAAAAGCCTTTGATACAGTTAACACAAAATCATGTTGAGCAAGCTGAAGAACATTGGACTATCTGATATTTCGATAAGGTTTTTCTAAAGCTACCTGGCTGAAAGAAAATATATAGTTAAGACGGTTAGGGGCGTCTCTTCTAGTACTGTGGTTTCCTCTGGCGTTCCGCAGGGGTCAGTTCTGGAACCTCTGCTATATTTAATTTACACTATAGACTTAGTCTCATGTGTGGAATTTTGTTCTATACAAACTAATGCTGATAACACACAATTATCATTTCACTTCAGATATTCTCAGTTAAATAAAGTGTCGTTTAAAATTAATACTGACCTAATCAATATTACGGATTTTTGTAAAAAGCACTGTCTCACGATCAATCCTGAAAAGAGTTCAAGTATGCTTTTTTCTCCGAAACACATGTATAATAACATAAAGGACGCAATTGCACTTATTATAAATAACGAGCGCAATCCCCATGATAGAACATTTTAAAAACCTGGGTGTTAACTTGAAGTTTAAAAGACACATCGGTTACCTGTCCCAAAAAACGTATGCCAAATTAATACTTTGACTAGGAAAAAATTAGTTGAAAGCTTGATCCTGTAATCTTTGCAACATTCTCCGATTTTATTCAATTCTTATTTGGATTCGTCGGATAGGTATAGGTTACAAAAAATTCAAAACAGCTGCTGCAGGTTTGTGTTTGGACTTCGGAAATATAGTCATGTCTCTTCGAAGATTAAAGATTTGAATCGGTTAAAGATGGAATCACATTTTGTTTATGATATGAAGGTGTTCGCACAAAAAAGCCACCGTACATTTTAGAAAAGCTAGTACCAAGAGATAAATAACATTAATCAGAGAAATCTCAGACACAACCTAAATTCTGCGATGAAAGTCCACTATACAGCCCTATTCAAGAAAAGCTTCAAATTTCATGCTGTCAAGTTATACATCTCTACAGAAAAAATGTGTCGCAGTAAAACAAAAGTACCTTTCAGGAGACTCGTTAAGAAACATATGATGAGATATTAATATTTCAAGTGTGTATTTGTTAATTTTTATTTCTTTTTCTGTTTCATATTCCTATGTTGGCTCGTGTGTGCGTGTTGTCAACACGTTATCTATTCAACTCATTTACTTGCATTTCTTTTTCTTTTTATTATTACTATCGTTCGTTTCGCAAACTGTGAGGTTATGTGTGAGAGTAACCATTTGGCTAAACTTCGCCACACTGATGTATGTGTATTAGTAAAGGCATTTACTATTATTAGTGCTTCGTGTAACTATAAACCAGTGCCGTCAAAGTTTGAACTGGAACATGGGAGGCAGAATGGCATAATTTCATCTTTAGCGACGAATCGCGATTCTGTCTAGGTACGCGCGATGGTTGTAGAAGGGTAAGACGCCGCACCGAGACGGAAAACGGCGTGATATTGGATTTGCTGTTGAGAGACATGTACACAGGACTGTTAAGGTAATGGTTTGGGGGGCCTATGTAGCCGATCACCCCTCCTCTTTGGTCAAGGTAATACCACTGACGTTGATGATGTCCTACAAACGACTTTACTGCCGTATCCAGAGAGCCGTCCATACGTCCCCATATTGATCGTCGTATTATGGACGTTTAACCTTATTCTGCTTTCAATTTCAAAAATATTTGCAGGCACAGCCTACTTCTAAAAATTATCGAGACACTGACTTTTTAACGTTATTTTATCATAAATAATTAAAAATGCATCGAACCTTAAAGATCGAAATATCTCAAAAACGGCTAACTATAACGAAAATTCACAAGAGAGCTTTTTTATGTTGAAAAGTGCGAAGAATCAGTTTTTTTATTCAAAAAACAAAAAATTGCACTAAGAAAAAATTTTCGGTCATTTTAATACACTACAGGTACAGTAGAGAGCGCCCTCTAGCGGCTACAGTAAAACTATGCCCATGGTTCGTTTTGTCGTACCAAAGACCCTTGTATACCAATTTTCACTGTTATACATCAAATATTGTTCGAAATATTTAAAAAAAACTATTTTAGAAAGTAAATTTAAACACCCTGAATTTCGGAAGCCACGCATTTTTCGACCCATGTTTATATAGACTTCATGCATTAATATTAAAAGTTCTATCAAATCTTAAAGTTATGCAACAATAAACTGAAACACCCTGTATATATATATATCCAATGTGTTTGTGTCCATAGAATTTTTTGTGACATTGAACTATTTATAAGAAACTTTGATTTGTCATTTCTGTGTATACTTTGACCCATGTTAGATAGCATTTATTACTTAAAGTAGAAGACTTAGGATAACAAATTTGGTGTCATTTTGTAGATAACATAGCTACCTCTAGAATTAGCACAAAAAAAACTTCACATACTAGTTTTCGAATGGTGTGCGGAAATGCACAAGATAATCAATTTTATTACATATTTTTTCTGTTTTTGTTTGTTTTTAAGTATGTTTGACGGTTAGTATCAATACAGGTTTTTCAATAATCGCGAGAACAACATGTTGTCGTTCAAATGACATCAAATTTATCATTCTGTGACTCTTATGTTCTCAGTTATTACAATTTTCATAGACGCACTAGCGTAATCGTAACGTAAAAATAGAAATGGCTGCCATTTCGAGGGGGGTGAGGTAGGGCATTGTAAGGGGGTGGATTTGTCGATAAAAATAGCTGAAAAATACCCCCCTTGAATATCGGTATGTCGTGACTAAACACATTGGATATATCGACTCATTCAATGTCTACAATGTAGATCTATTTGCCCCAGTAAGTGAATATGAACATGGATAAGATGATAGCAACATTGTTTACTGCCACCAAGGAATGGCGCATGTGGCATCAGAACACCTTGACGTTAATTTGAGATTAGATCAAAGCTTTTCCGAATAAAAACAAATGATTGATATTATTATCCGCTTTGTGGATGCCTTGAGCCCAATTAGCATTTATTCCACCCTTCCTCCTGAAGAAAATCTCGCAGTGCCAGTCTCCCGAAAAGCGGGAAAAGGGTAAGGCGCCCCAGAATCTTGAAATCTGGTTTGCCCCAGGCTAACCTCGTATCCTTAAAAGCCAGCACCAGTCCAACACAACGGCATGGCAGCCGGGAGTGGAGAGATCGATATAAATTATTTTGCATCATCGCAATTTGTGAAATTGAGGAGAATGCGCTCCGGAGAGAGCACCTTTATTGAGTTGATGGTGGTGATGACCCTTTGTCACGTTTATTCACTCACCCTTCCGATAAATGTGCACAGGGACGGACTCGGAATCCATATACGCGCAACAAGATAAGACTGCGGCAGCTATACTTCTAGATTACTCAGATCTGCAACCAGAAAGCTGTTTAAATAATTTCAACCCATTCTCGTGTAATTTGATGTACTAAAAACGAAAATAATACCAGAAAATATCTAGGGCGTCAGGATTTTTTACAAAAAGTGAATTCGGATTTAGTCCATTCCTCCTCATCCAAGCTGTAATATCTTGACAGATATTGTAGTATTTTCCTCAAGTGAATCGCATTTTCTGAATGACGTTTGAAATTTGTTGACAATGTGGATGCTTGAGATATTGATCCGTATTCATAAAAGAGAAGCATATCCTCGGAAGCATAAGGTAAAAGTATAAGGCCTTGCTTCGGAGAAAAAGGTAGACGTATAAGCATATCCTTGTTTTTCATATTCATAATGATTACCTGATACTCGCATCAATGACAGTTGTACTCCAGAGCTTACACAGACCGTTCCGTATTTTTACTGGATACAGGTTTTTATCAAATTAATAAGCATGCCATCCTCAAGTGATGAGGAAACTATAGAAAATAATAGCAACGGCCTGCAGTTCATCGCAGATGAAATTGCCATTGCTCCCATTATTTTGCAAAAATCACAAGTTCCAAAAATAAAAATGAGAAAGGACGATGCTTTGAAGAAGATGTTGAAGAAATACGAGTAAACATTCGATAAGCCACTAGATACTAAAGGCTTATTAAAAAAAATCAACAACATGAAATCAAGATTGAAGAAAAAAACGTCTAAAAAAACTGGTAATAAAGCAATTAAATTGTTAGATTGGGAAAGAATGTTGCTGAAACTAGGAAGGCGACTGTAATCCTACAATTGGGAAAATTAGAGGTGCCGAAGCAACGTTCAATTGTAACTCTTTCATATTTTAAAAGCTTCTTATAATTTATTTCTGCACCTGGAGTAGGATTTCTGAAGGGAGTCATAAGGCATGGCTCAATACCATAACCATCATCGCCAAGTAGTACAACATTTGCTTTATTTATTAGTTGTGATCTAGTCTGTGAATTTCTGCATATTCTAGAATCATGCACTGATCCAGGCCAACTGACATCAACACTTGTGAACATCTCTCTGGCATCAAGGATAAAGTTGATGTAGGGAAAATTTTTAGAGTGGTGGATCCTCATTTCTAGCTACAAAATGCATCAGTAATTAGACTGAGACAATTTGGCGCCGGGAAAAACAGACCAGTCATGGTGGTCTTACAGAACGAGACTCAAGTCATTAATCTGATTAAAAAGGCAAGTAATTTGAAAAATAGCGCTTACACGAAGATATCGCTTTCATTTGATCGTACTCGTAGACAGATTGACCACTAAAAAAAGTTGCAAGAGGATGTGAATGCAAGAAATGCTGAAGGCACGCAGAAATTCAGGATTAGATATATAAATGGGAATCCATAAATTGTGAAGTCTTTAAACTGAAGTGTAGTTCGAGCTCGCGCTGTTTGTTGTGTTACTATCAAAATGTTCGTTGGTTGAATAGTAAGTTACATATATAATCAGTCCGGCTATTAGTGATAGTGAATATGACTTAGTTTAATTAAGTGAAACGTGGTTGAATGAGAATGTTTTGAGTGCTGAACTAATTCCTGACTCTTATATTGTTCATAGGAAGGACCGTAAGTTCAAATTGGTTGATAAAGAATGTGGCGGTGGAGTGCTTCTAGCTGTTAAGGAATGCATTAAGTCTGAGGTTATAGATGTTGCTGTATTTGATGCACAATTTCCATCAATTGATTCTTTAATAGTGAGATGCCATGTGGCATATAAGAAGATTTTTTGTGGCTGTTGTTTACATTCCTGACAAAATTGCTGTTGATGAATTTGAATCGTTCTTTGATGCTGTTGAGCAACTGGATTATTTGCACGACTGTAATTCCGTGTTACTAGGAGATTTTTATGTGCCTCAACTTGTAAATGGCAATTTTCTAGACCCTAAGACACGCATTATCCATAATTTTTGGACATTTTTAATTAAAAGCAGTCAAATAATGTCTTAAATCAATTTGGTCGGTCGCTGGACCTGGTAATTTCTAAATTACCCTGTACTGTTAAGAGTGATGAACTACCTCTAGTGCCAGAAGATATTCACCACCCGGCACTAGCTGTTGATTTGACTGCCATACTCATTAAAGAGCCTAAGTTTACATTCAGTCATAGTAAAATAACTTATAACTACAGAAAGGATGACTTTGTCAACCTGTATCAAGAGCTAATTCAATTTGACTGGGATGTTTTATTCTACTTTTCTGATGTTAATTATATTGTTGATGTATTTTATGGCAACATTTTCCAAATTTTTGACAGGCACATACCTCTGTATAAGAATAACAGTCACCAATACCCGCCTTGGTTTCACTCAGCTATTATTAAGAACATTAAACTTAAAGCTAAATTTAGGAAAGAAATCAACAGGTCTGCTTTTGTTGATGATCTACAAGAATTCAAACGTTTGCGCAGCTTGATAAAAAACCAGATTAAATCAGCGTATGATCAATATATTGAAAATATCCAGAATTCTTTAACAATTAACCCCAATGCATTTTGGTCATACGTTCACTCCAAAAACAACACATCACGAATCCCAGGGAGAATGAAATTACAAAATAATTCTATAGATCAGCCTCAGGATATAGTAAACGCATTCAGTGAGTTTTTCAGCAGCGTCTATGTCACTCACAAGCCCCATAATAATGCCTCACTAAATCATAGTAATTTATTTGTCCATTTTCATCCAATTGAAGAAAATGAAGTCAGGAAGGCCATTAAATCACTAAAGGATAAGATGACATCTGGTCTAGATGGCATCCCGTCCTTTATAGTCAAAGATTGTGTGGAAGTGTTTGTTGGTGTTCTAACTAGGATTTTTAATATTTGTCTTATAACAAAAAGATTTCCAGATATTTGGAAGATCGCTAAGTTCTGTCCATTGTTTAAGTGTGGGGATAAGTCAAATATTGAGAATTACAGGGCAATCTCTATATTATGCATGTTCTCGAAAGTCTTTGAAATAGTCTTATACAGTCGCATTTACACTGCCGTCCAGCGTCAGCTGTGATGCATCAACACGGATTTATCGCTAATCGCTCAACAACCACAAATCTACTTATAATAACGCAGTACCTCTCGGAAGCATTTGTAATGAGCAAGTTGACGTTATTTATACCGACTTTTCGAAGGCTTTCGATAAAATTAACCACAAAACTTTATTAAATAAGTTAGGTGCACTTGGTTTCACAGATGATGCTAGGGAGTTGATGAAATCTTACTTATCCGATCGTAGACAATTTGTTAGCTATAACGGCTTCCAATCTGAGACCTACTTGGCATCTTCTCTCCTGATGATTGTATCAAGCTACAACACCAAATAAATTTTGTGCTGTCCTGGTGTGTAGAAAACAAGTTGGAGCTCAATGTGAGGAAGTGTAAAATACTGTGATATATTTACGACAAATGTTAATTACCTCCTAAAGGCAGCTAAGGCTTATTCGGACCAATAGCTCATGTTACAAATTTATACCTGTGTAGCATTTGTTGTTTTCTTTACGCTTTTTTCGCTTTTTTTTGCTTTTGTATTATGTTTATAAATTGTCCTATAAATGGGAAACTGTTGGACAATAAAGCTATTATTATTATTATTATTATTATTATTATTATCACAAGTGGCTTGCACATAAATTAGGTTTCCCTTTTCGGTTGATATACTCATCTCCATGGCGATTTGGTTTCAGGATTAATATATCAATTACACGAATTGCTGTCGGAAATTTATACATGCTTTGTCATATCCGCTTGGCCTCCAGCAATTCATGGCTGGTAGTTGGAAATTTGATCCAATCGTTGGACTGTGCAACTATACTGTTCACAACCTTATCCACAGTCCGAGATACCGTTGCTTGACTAACACCAAGTTCCTGACCAATACTTTGTTGATATCCAGGGTCACCGAGATAGCGTAGACATATCTTCATTTTAGGAATACGTTAAAGTCCTCCTCCTTGAGTTTCCTCATGCTCAACTAAAAATCTGTCCGCAAGCCATTGTATGAGTACATTTGCTTCGTCGAACCGATATAATTTTTTGAATTCGTGACCAAGTGAAGGTAAACGAGGTTTGTACGTTTTAACATCCCTAACATCCACAATTTCCGCCATCATTGTTTGACCACCTTTCGTTACGTTGAGTCTGCTACTGACCACACTCAGAATTTTGAAGGGTATGCTTCCTATGCCAAGTATAAGGTGAAGATTATGAATATCTGTTTACTTATGTCACTGCTTTGAAGGATATGCTTATACTCAAAAAGCAAAATTATTATAAATACCATCGGGAGGATTTCCTCCTTCAAAATTTGCAAGTACAAGGATATCCTTTGTTTTATGAATACGGCTCATTGTTTCTCCGTCTTCCATTGTCTATAAAGCTTTTTGTTTCACGACGTTTCGATTGATGTGATCTTCAATAGTCATCAGTTTACATGACGTGAAACAAAAAACTTTATAGACAAGTCCGAGAAACAACATCTCAAATGAACTTTCACAATAAGTAGATAAGGAACAAGAAATTCTACACAACCAATTTTCCAACTTGATATTATAACAGCGAAGCATCAGGTAAAGGAAATTTAGTTTATAGTAGTGTCACTGAAGGTTTGATGGTTCATTTCAAGTCCCAATAGCGTCGTTAATCGACTATTCGAAGCGCAGTTTGAAAGCAGTTTTACTACATAACGGTTGTTTCTATGCCTCCATTCCTGTTAGACATTCTGTGTTATTACAAGAAATCTATGTAAACTTGGAAGTGCTTCTTCTAAAACTCAAATATGAAGATCACAGTTGACAAATGTGCGCTGCTTCGAAAATTCTGTGTATGCTGCTTGGAACAACCTGGTTACACAAAATTCCCTTTTTCCATGTCTCTGGGATAGTCGGGACAGACAAAATAGGAATGTGTTCTGTGAAAAGGCATCGTACTCCCCAAAAAATTGTCTTTACTATGAAACAGTAGCTCATAAAAATCGAATGAATGCTTAGATGATATGATGAAACACATGGCTATATGATAATTTCAGGGCCAATGTGAGAAATGCTATTTTTCCGCAATATCCAAGGTTTGGCAACGTCAATGTATGAAATTGTACATTTTTGAAGTCGGAATTGAAAATTCTATCGACCTGTGCAAAATTCCTATTTGGGGTCTATAAACTCTAATTATGCCATCTTATAGAAGAGAGGGTGGCAATGGTAAAGTATTTTGCATCTCAAATAAAGTCAGAAAAGATAAAAGCGGTTTTGGATAAAAATAGTTTCTTTGGTTTATCTACGGAGATACTCGGAAATGTGCAACATTCTAAATGCCTCTTAATTCGTTACTGAGATGCGCAGAGATCCAAATGGTGAGAGATGAATTTGAAACCTTCGGTATACAGTCACTAAATTCATTTAAATTGGTAATATTTCTTATGTTTCTATTTGTATTTGTATGTTGTAATCACCGTTCTTGGTGGTTACATCATCAACGCCATATGAAATAAGTAAACAGATCGACTCTCCGTACCATGGGCGGTGTTTTCATTATCTTCCTGGAAATAATCTAATAAATTTAGCACAAGTTGTCGGCCGTCTCCACTGATCGTATTTCCGGACATTGTACAATTTTATATTGAAGGTTGATAGCAGGACAACTCGAAGTGCTCGCCGATGTCAAGTAAGTTGTCACTCCACCAAATATGATTGGAGGGCACTCATACCCAGCGACGAATTCTTCGAGACGGAGACACATAACTAAAAAATGTATGCCTTTGAGGGGACCGTGTTGACAACTATAATACTATTTCACGTTTTGATCTATTATTTTTCTCATTTTGTAGTCATGACGAAGACACCAAATAGACGTCGATAATATGTATTCCAAGTGTTAAGTCCTGTCCTGATACTATGTCGCTCGATGGTCTGTCGAGTAGCGAACCAGCTAAAAATAGAGCGACAGCCAGCGGTCTGTAGGCCATATTAGCACAGATATATCACAGAGAGGAATATGCCATACGCCATGCTCCTCCATTAGTTATGATCAGGCAGGAGAAAATTGATTCAATTATCTAACTTACTGTTCTCTGGTGTCACGTAAGCGGTGTACGTTACTAGATTTTCCTCTTTCTTAGCACGTCCTTTCCAGCCTTCATGGACACACTAGTTTATTCAGAAGTATCTTCGCTGTGATTTCTTGATTAGTAGGATGTAATGCAGGTTGTTATACCTTCTTGAGATGATGACAGCTGGTAGCTCAGTTCTTCAGTCGCAGGTTTAGTCACAGATTATTGGCTTAGCTACAGACAACACTCTCTCCTATAATTCCCAGTACCATTGATGATATACTAACCTATAGCAGACAAAACGAAAATAACTGTTTACAGGATTTTGATCAGTGATGCTTACCTCCTCTGTAATCAGCAGGTTCCATTATACAGGGTGACTTCGAAGTTGAGTCGTTTTTTTTAACAGTGAGTAGATCTGATCAAAAGAAATGTTTTTTCCTTTAACATTTTTCTGGTAAAATTAAAGTAACAAAGTTATAGCCCTTTAGAAGTTTGAGTACCGCCCTGTCTCAATAATAATATTATGTGCTCGAGTTTGGCAACAACGGATATAATCCGCCTTATCGGTTCATCGCATCGGAAACAAAAAAGCGAAAGAATTTGAAACGCTTCTCACGATGTTTTATTCAGTTGTATTCAGTCAATGTGTCAGTCGGTAACGCGTGAGTGAATAGTGGTGTTGGTTGCGTGGTTCAAACGAAATGAAAAATGGCACATGGTTACGAAAATGCTGAACTTGTGGACATGATTCTTATTTATGGGGGGGGAGTCATTACAAAATGCTGAATCACGGATTTATGCGGATTGGTTTCCCAATCGAGTGCAACCAACCCCTCGCGCCTTTGTTAATGTAGTACAAAGGGCTCGTGAATCAGGTGACTTAAGACCTCACAGGGGAGGGCATGCCGGTGCTCCAAGACCGCACGATCAAATACAGGTCCGCACCGAAATACTTGTCGGGAGGATACTTTATAAAACAAGGTAACATTTTTTATTTAATTTTTTTTTATTTTTACAGACATTTTGGTTTATCTTCCTTCTACAATCATTATCTGAAAATTAATGACTCAACTTCAAAGTATTTATAAACAAATTGACTTATCCTCAAAGAAATATTATAAATAGTTAACTGAAATAATAATAATCAGGGTTTCATGCTGCACAAGTGTATATGGCCCAGGGATAATAAAAGTGATAAAGATAAGTTACAATGGCCACAAAATTCTTGTTACCGTTTTTATCTAGGTATACCGAAATTTGATGATATAAGCCATGTATACAGAGAATTGTAAAACGTACATGGAGAGTCTCAGAAAATATCAAGGCTTACGTTTGGTTCGTAACAATTTAGTGAAATCGACAATTATTAGTTATATCTAAGTCTTTACGTCACTCTACAAGAAGAGCTTCTCTTATACTGCTGCCAAGTTACACAATAACCTTCCATACGAATTTCGAAATTTTATTATGAGTAATTTTAAAACGAAGCTGAAGCTGTAACCACTACTCAGCAGTACATAATCACTCCCTCACCACACTGGCACCCAATCTGCCTTCATTGTTTTGACAGGGTTCTCAAATTTTTAGTCACTTACACTGGTCAACACTGGCTTTGCCACACGAACTTTGACAGCTAATTTTGTTTTATCAGTCTACCCTCATTATTACATGACAGCTGTCATATGTCTATTAGCCTCATATTTGTTGTGATACGGTAATACTCATAACTAGTACTACGGCAGTAAATTAACAGAAACGCTTACAAGTAAATCCTTATAAAAATATTTGTTGTTGAATTTGAACACTTTTTTGTGATTTATTAACCCTGTGAATATGTCGAGGAAGTTTAATAATGATCCTAACTCTTCTTGTTATGTCCGCGGAGATCTAATATTCAAAAAACAACGACGAAATTTTACGAATCTTGTGTTGGAGTGTTATCACCAATGTTTTGGTTTTTCTGTCGCCCATCAAGACAAATTCTGGGCCCCTCATGTCTGTTGCATAACGTGTGTGAAAAATTTAACTGACTGGAAGAAAGGTGCACGACCTATGCCGTTTGCTGTACCATGATATGGACTGAACAGCGAGATCACGTTTCAGATTGCTATTTTTGTCTCACAGACATAAAAGGTATAAATTACAAGAAAAAAACCACAGTTATTTACCCTAACTTATCTTCAGCTATAAGACCAGTCTCTCATTGTAAAAAATTGCCAGAACTAATACCAGTTGCAACTACGTCTGTTGAGAACAATTCACAACCGTCCACTTCAGGTGAATGTGTTGACGAGGACGACGACTTTGAGTTAAAAGGAATTATAAACGAGCCACATTTGATAACCCAAGGAGGTCTAAATGATTTGGTTCGGGATTTAAATTTGTCAAAAAAGCAGTCAGAACTATTAGGATCACATCTAAAAGAATGGAATTTGCTACATCATAATACAAAGGTTAGCTATTTTCGAAACCGTGATCAACACTTCAGAACGTATTTTTCTCAGGATGGAGATTTGGTGTTATGCAATAACATAAATGGGATTATGAAAATGTTGAACATAGATTTTGATCTCTCTCAGTGGCGTTTATTCATTGATTCTTCGAAAGCAAGTCTAAAAGCAGTGTTATTGCATAATGGAAGTAAGCTTCCGTCTGTACCTCTGGCCCATGCTGCAAATATGAAAGAAACCTATGAAAATATGAAACTTTTACTTGAAAAAATAAATTCCTTCAAAATCTGCGGTGATCTTAAAGTTGTTGCACTATTACTTGGACTTCAGCTGGGTTATACAAAGTTTTGCTGCTTTTTATGTGAATGGGATAGCCGAGACAGAACTAATCACTATATAAAAAAAACATGACCTACACGTGCATCGTTAGTTCCTGGGCAAAAAAACGTAAAGTATTTACCCCTTGTACAGCCAAATAATGTGCTTCTACCACCATTGCATATCAAATTAGGATTAATAAAAAATTTTGTGAAGGCAATGGATCGCAATGGGAGTGGATTGTATCTAAAAGAAAAAATCCCTAAAATAAGTGATGCAAAGATAAAAGAGGGTATTTCTGTTGGCCCTCAAATTAGGGAGTTAATAAAAGATTCAAGATTTGAATAAAAATTAAGCGATTTAGAAACATCTGCATGGAAGGCTTTTAAAAATGTTGTTTCAAATTTTTTGGGTAACCACAAGAGTGACAGCTACAGAGAGTTGGTTAGCGAGCTATTATTGTCATATCAAGCATTGGGTTGCAACATGTCACTTAAGATCCATTTTTTAGACTCGCACCTGGAGTTTTTTCCTGACAATTTAGGGGCTGTCAGCGACGAGCACGGTGAGAGGTTCCATCAGGACATTTCTAATATGGAAAAGCGGTACCAGGGCAAATGGAGCCCAAATATGTTAGCAGATTACTGCTGGACAATTAAAAGGGACCAACCAGAAGCTAAATATTCAAGAAAATCTTAGATTATTAAGTCATTTATAAAAAAAAATAACTTTTGATTTACGAGATCTGTGTTTTTTCTTAATATTTTAAATTACTCAATAGAATAAAATCCTTGTCTAGCAAATTCTTTTTAACTGTTTATTTTTTCTTACAATCACCAATTAAAGTAAAAAATATCAAAAAAGTCCGTGTGGCACGACAAAGTTAAAATTTTGTTGACCAGTGTTATCAATGCCTATTGATGTTGGACATATGGATTAAAGGAATTATTCATTAAAACATACAGTTTCTAATTTTTCATCCACTTTTGTTCTATAATAATAACATATAACATATGTCGATTATCTGAATTTAACAAGTTACCTGTGATAATAAAAAACTGTTATAACCTAAATCGGTTCAAATCGCTTCTAAGAAAATTTGTTTTATATAAGTGTTAGTAATTAGTTGTATTCTATTTATTTTAAGTTTGCACATTTTAGCCCGATTTTACTTACTTTATTTCAAGGGCGGATTCAGGATTTCGACGATATTTGAGCCTGGTCATTTTTTAACCCCAGTGGAACTTCTAGAATTTATCCCATTATTGCTCCTTAAATCCATTGTGTTCTATCTGGTCAAGACCAGCTTGAAAAAAAAAACATGAAATTGCTCGGAAATCCCCAGAAAGGCAATATTTTATTATATGAGAACAAAATAAGTACGTGGCATTTATAATTAACTAATGTAATAATATTTAGAATTCAGACATAAAAAACTTCATTGCTCGATTAACCGACAAAAAATAAATCAAACGTTCTGAGGGACTCCGATACATATCAAAGTCCATTCCACACAAAACAATATCTTTGATAGCGAAAACGAACATTAGACCAAAAAAGTCACATTATCGTATGGACGCTAGACAAGACAAAGATCATGTAGACCATCTATAGATCGTGTCTTGAGACTGCCTATAGACAAATTGCGCAACGGTGTCTACTAGTATGTAATAAGCTTAAGGATTAGGACTCCGAACTGCCCATTAAACAAATCAAGTAAATGGTGCGAATACTTAACACAATCAAGCACTTCTATTATATCAGCAGGTGATAAAGATATCAATAGGTATAGTCAGTTGTTTTTTGAAATTGAATATAGATGTTATAGTTGTTTTTCATACTTTCGTTGTCGAACTTACAGCATAATCGTTTTCTCAGTTTTCGAACCGGTGTTGATCGCATGTTGGAAATCCTTGGAAAAAACTATATCTGTTAGATCGTAATTATTTTGATAATGTATGCTTGTACTAAACAAGTACAGGAATACAGGGCTGTACATATTCACGTATAGTGCAGCAGCTCTGATTTGAACGAATTGAATATAGCAACATAAATAGACACATACGCGAGAAGAGATGCGGGACGTGTGGTATTGATTTTAAGCATCGATCGACGCAGTTTCTAGACAGGCCACAGGCGCAATTCTAAACAAATCTCATAAATGTCTATGTCTATTTGAGGCGTTCATCTACAACACTAACCTCGAACAAAATCAGTCAAGCTTTACACACTTTTCAAATTACTATTGAGCAACAAACAGAACATAAATCACTTTTTAAGTGCAATCTGTATAGCTAATATATTACTCAGACTTAGATTTGCCACAAGTCACAATACTCGTATATACGTATACTTGTGCAACAAGTGATGTCAAAGAGAGACAGCATTTGGAATACCAAAGGATACCAAAAAATCATAGTGCTCAGTACCTATAGCTATAACTTATAGTTAGTATGCATCTGTCACCATGATGTGACAGAAACTAACACAATGGTGTTAGATTGCAAAAGCAAATGTCAGACGTCCAGGGGGGGCGCCCCTGCGCCCCCCGCTAAATCCGCCAGTGCTTTATTTGTACAAATTTATTTATACTTGTTTTTTTAGATTTTACTACGTTAAGTTTCGGTTTAGCTGTTAATCTAATATTATCAGTACGCCTGGTATTTGTATTTGTATTGGTAGTATTATTTTTAAATTATGGTTTGTAGGTTTATTTTTGATTCTTTTCGTTTTGTGAAGTATAACACTTTTAACTTAATTTTTGCATACAAAAACAATGTTTTTTTTTCTATGTCTAGTATTGTGATAAGTCAAACGTGTACTTATATGTAGCGTTTATGCTAAATAGATTCTTTATTATAATAAGAAACATGCAACTAAATACAATATGGCGTCAAGCGGATTGATCGGTCCTATATATTCTGTTGCGTCCACGTAATGCCGTCATCAGACTATATTCGCTCATCAAAAATGTTAAATCCAAGTTAATTTTCAATATCATAGTGTGCAATATCCCCAAAAGCATCATAAAACAGATTAACACAAAATAGATATCTAATTGAGTTACATTCGATATACAGGGTGTAAACGTTATGGTTATGGTCGTCGTTATTGAAATGGGTAATAGGGGGTGTCAAAACATGCCAAAAAGTTCATATGACCCATGGTCCAAAAGTCAATAGCTTTTTGTCTAAATGGCTTTATAATCTACAGCTTTAAGTGCTTTATATCGACCACAATCACCACAATCTTACGAATTTTTGTAATCTAATCTAAAACGTTTTTAAATTGGGTAATCAACAAATAAATGGAATTAAGTTTTTCTAAGTTAAGCCAAAATTTGTAGTCAGTAAGTAAGTAAGTTTCATTAAATTGAATACTTAAAGCACACATGACAACAGCGCGTCGGTCATCATCACTCTTATCGAACCGGCAATCGATCGCAAACGGTAACAGTAGCAAGTATGTTGTTTCGTTTTTGTTCGCGTACGTCGTCGTTTTGATTTACAATGTTCTCGAATCAAGAGTTCGCCGACATGTTGTTAGTTTACGGTGAAGCTCGTCAGAATTAAAATCTTGCAGCTCAAATTTGTTCAGTGTTCAGCCCACTAATAATCGCACTCGTAAAAGGCAGGTTACTGTAGAGCAGGAGGAACAAATTTTAAATATCGTGGAAATCAATGTAGATATCAGAACTCGGGAATTAGACCGCCGCGTACAAGTATCGCATACCTAGTCTATAGCAGAGTTCCCCAAATTTTTTGTGTCGTAGACCCCTTGCCATGTTTTTCCGTGTTGGGTAGACCCCTACTTACCTGATATTGATTTCCTGTAAATTTCTAACTGTAGTTTAGTGTTAAAAACTTAAAGTAAAAACACATGTTAATTTATACATTTATTAATTGAATTTAAATTAAAACTACAGAAAATTTTATTTTGTAAAATATACGTAACATTAAATAAACAGGTGTCTGACCAATGAGTGCCCGTATTGGGAATAAGTGCCCGCATTGAAAAAAAAAATAAGAGGGATAGAATAAAAAAAAGTGAAAAATAATAAAAAAAAAGTTTTTTACTTAAAATAGTACAATAAGCGAGTTCGTTTATTAATAATTATAACATAAACGTATGTTCTACAATAATTTCACTGTTAGATTGATTAAATTCGGCTTCTTATACGTTTAAGTTATCTAAAAATAGGCAAAAAATTAAAGAATTTTAGTGTGTACCTATCCTTGAATTTTCAGAATATTTTAAAAAAAAATATTTTTTATAAAGGGGGGTTCTTTAAAAAAAACAATGCGGGCACTTATTCCTAATGCGGGCATTTATTGGTCAGACACCAATAAACACAATATAAACTATAAATAAAATATCATAAGCAATAAGTCAATATTTTTAGTGAGAAGGATGAACCTGATGCTTTAATAATAAATTATCAAGTTTTGGCGTCAATTTTGTAAGGGTTAATCTTAAATCTCCTCGGCTAATGATGTCCAGTCTGTTTCTTTTTTTCGTTAGGAGATTGGTAACAGCACTGAACCCCCTTTCCACTAGGTATGACGATGGAAAGGAAATTAAAAATTTCCTCGCTATATTCCATAATACGGGATAAGTAACGGGTATGTTGTTTTGCAATCAGAATTGCTGATATCCGTTTTTAAACTGAACCTTAAGTTCTTCGTTTGTACTTAGTTCAGTCAGTTCCTCTTGTATTATGACATTCGTTTCTTTTATGTCATCATATGGATTAATTATCCACGGTGGTATTACCATAGTCAAAATATCCTCAAACCTAGATTCAAAATCTGAATAGAGGGCATTTAAATGTTGAACGTAAGTTGAAACGTCGTCTTCCTGGCAGCTTGTCTGTGACAAATTGGGGAACTGAGAAAATTCGCCCCGTCCAATATTTTGCTTCATTAGTTTAACTCTGGCAAGAAACGCTGATAAGATGGACTTTGTTTTAATCAAATTTAAACTGTTGCCTTGTAATTGCAAATTAACCATATTAAATTTTGTAAACAAATCTGTTAAATAGGCGATGTCTGTTTTCCTCTTCAATAAATTTTCTTTTAAAATTTTATCTTTAGTATCCAGAAATTCTAAAACAGTCTCAAAAAGTGCAAAAAATCTTGTCAAACATAAGCCTTTCGACAGCCAGCGTACTTCAGTGGGAAGAAGTAATTGATGAAAGTGTTTTCTTCACACAACTGCGCAAATAACCGCGTATTCAACGCGTTGCTTCGGATTCGATTTACTGCATCACTGACTAAATGAAGTGATTCATGCAATCTAACACTCAAATTTTTAGCAACTAAATGTTGTCGATGGATACGCAATGTATTGCTAACACCCCTGACACATTTTGTTTTAAATAGTTTATAAATCCACGATAACGTCCAACCATGACAGGCGCTCCATCTGTAGCTACTGATATTATATTTGATAAAGGAATTGCTTTTTCAATGACGTAATCCTTCAAAACATGAAATATTGATTCACCTTTAGTGACGGTTATCAAAGTTCTTGCGAAGAGCAGTTCTTCGTAGATTTCTTGATTCATAATAAAACGAACATATGCCAATAATAATGCTGCATTATCAGGTAAAGTTGACTCGTCCAGTTGTATAGAGAAATGGGTCGTTTGCAAATAATTACATAAGAAGCTTTCAATATCAGAACTCATTTCATCAATACGTCTTCCAACAGTATTGTTGCTTAAGGGAATTCTTTTAATGATATCAGATGCAGGTTTATATAAAACAGTTTTTAAAACCTCTTCAACGGCTGGAAAAATTAACTCTCTCCGATAGTATGCGGTTTTCCGGATTTTGCTATAAGTAACGAGATATTGTAAGACGCCCGCTAACCATCATCATTTCTTTGTGACGTCGAAGCGAACATTCTGTCCAGTGCAGGTCTCTTCTGAAATTTATCTTTGAGTGTTTGAAAGTATTTCAGATCTTTCTCTGTTTTATCAGGGTGACATCTTCTCAGATGATCTTGCAGTTTAGATGGTTTCATAGCGTCATTGCCCAAAACTTTGTTGCATAAAAGGCACATAGGCGATTGTTTGTCCGGCAATGATGGAATGAAGCCAAATTTCAAATAATCAACACTGTACTGTCTACATTTCTTTTTAGATTCGGACATGGCATCAGTCATCTGTGGGCAAAATTAAACTATTTAAATAAGACAAAATCCAGCAGCTGTATATTAAAAATATTTTTTGATTTTTCCGAAAACATTCCATGATTCGAACATCTTCTTGCAACAATTAGCTCGAATTACGGAGATTGCACAGTAATTATATTACCGATTGCTAAAACTTTCAAAAACAAACTATTGAATATTTAACTACTAATAACTAAAGTCATGATTGGCGTAATTTATCTATCTTTGCTAACTACGAGTACAAAACTAAAACTTAATAAAAAATACTGTACTTACTTTTCTCCAGCACTCTCAAACAAAATAACACTGACTCACTATAATTTGTGTGATATACTATCTGTTTATATTTTTTAAAATATTTTCTTAGCACTTTCCTTTTCAAGATTGAGGAAACGAATAAACGTATTTGTCCCACATTCGTATTTATAGAGTGACGAATTGAGCAAGTCAGTGCAAGGTAGCGAAGCTCTGAGACTGCGACTCTCAGGTTTTTACAAGTTCAAAATGTATTGCGACCACAAAGCGAATACCAACATCCTACAACTTACACAATTTTATAAACATATAGAATAAATTTTTTACTTCATAGGCACTTTTATAAATAATGTATATGTTTTGATATTATAAGATAGTACGATGTAAGTAAATAGGTACTATCAGTGTATGTGTTGAGAACCACTATCGTGGACCCACATATTCATTTCATGGACCCCCAAATTTTTTTTCGCTGACGTAGACCCCTTGCAGGTTGTCATAGACCCCTAGGGGTCGATATAGACCACTTTGGGAATAAATGGTATATAGAATCCTACGGAAAAATTTGCTTTATCCCTACCATGTACAACGAGTGCAGGCCTTGTTACCAGAAGACTGTTCTCGTAGACTAACATTCTGTCAGTGGTTTTTGCACAAAAACATTGAAAATCCGGATATTTTTTAAAACATTCGGTACTTTTACGCGAGACGGGATATTAAATTTCCATAATACTCACACGTGGGCTCAAGAAAATCCAAATACCATTCGTGAAGGTCATTTCCAACAACGTTTTAAAATAAATATTTAGGCGGGTATTCTTGACGATCATGTAATTGGCCCTTTCGAGTTACCCCCAAAGTTGTCAGAAGAAGGATACCCTAGCTTTCTAGCCAATAACCTACCAGAACTCTTGGAACAACAATAACAACTGAAGCACAACTTCGCGAAAACATTTTTAATACGGCTGAAATAATGAAGGGACAACTTCGAGGACCTAGAGTAAGAAGAAACTGGGTTCGTCGCAATGAAGCTTGTGTGGAAAGTGGAGGTCGATATTGTGAACACCTTCTTTAAATACAAAATAGGTGCAGTGTGGGCTTTAAAAAGAAAAACAATGTATGTATCAAAATTGTGTTCCCTATCTATAAGTGGATTTTTTTAATACGTTCAATAAACTTTCACACACCAGGTGAAGCGCTGAGACGGTAAGTGGTAAGTCCGTTTTTTCTAATTGTTTGCATTTTACGAGTACATTATCAAATAATGAAATAATACTTAAGAGCCAAAAGTAACAAACTTCATCTTTATTTACACTGCGTTCCGTCGTAACTTGCATCTGGCATTGCGGGCTTGTCAGATTTTATTTTACTTTAAATAATGACTATCATAGCGTTTACACCCTGTATACTGCCCATACGGGCAGATTGCTGCCTTCTCTTAGGATTTATAAGAATAAAAAAGTTTGTATACTCCACCAGATTCTGTTAACAATTCGAGTGTATCTTACACCTAGAGCCACATTTTTACGAAATATCTGAAACTTTACATAAAAGATATAAATGCTGAAGATGGAAATAGTTGTAATTTGAATGACTGCCCGGGAATTGTAGTCAGCACCTTCAACGCCGTTTTTATGGTAAAACTGCACAGCTGCTATACAAATCAGCCGAATTCAATTTCCCATCATGCCGAGCATGCCGATGTCGATTTCCTGTCCAATCTGCATAAGAATTTTCCGATTTTCGTGGCGCGTTCCGACCGAGTGAAAGGGATATCGAAAAATTAATAGCCAGAAAGGGCCAGACCACCATCAATCATCCCCACGTCAATTCGCCTGACATAATTATTCCGACGGGTGAAAAAGGTATCTTACTGAACAATATAAGGTCTCATTTCATCGAGATCTTTCATCAATATTCAATAACCCGAGAATTGAAAAAGAGTCAATCATATTTTTTAGGCGCGCCATACTTTCGTTTCTTTGCGAAATGTTCACAAGTGTAGTTGGAGGTGAATAGCGTACATACACACAAAATTAAAGAATGTTTACACGCAGAGGAATGCTTTATTATTAGTAAATTGAACCATATTGGACAAAAAGTAACCACTAAAACCACTTTTCATGGACATTTTAAATTAATAAAAAGATTTATAGTACTAAGTTGACGACTGTCAAGTTTTTTCTAAATGCTGCAATCGTTTTCCAAGGGAACCATTGATTGTTATTTACTATTTGTTAGTTCAGTAAAATTCATGAGTTTTGATGTTAATGTAATGTGATTTAATTTAGTGTTCATTTGTGATTACATGATTAGTAATATAATAAAATAATAAAATATACGAGGCGTGTCCGTAAAATATGTTCCACAAATTTTTTTCATATCAAAAAATTGGCTTAATTGCAAAGAAAATACATTTTTTGAAAGTTCAGTCTTTCTTTTATTTTTCTACATAATCGCCGTTGCGTTCTATGCATCTCTGCATTTGAGGCACCCACTTCTTCAAACCAGAGTCATAGAACTCTGCCGCCTGTCCGTGTAGAAAACTAACAACCGCGTTTTGCACCTCTTCATCTGTCTGGAATTGGGTTCCGCCAAGGTTTTTGTTCAACTTAGGGAAGAGATGGAAGTCACTTGGTGCTAAGTCTGGGCTGTAGGGTGGGTGAGACACCATTTTCCATCCAAATCTTTCGATGAGGGCTGTGGTTCGATTGGCGGTGTGCGGTCGGGCATTGTCATGGTGAAAACGCACTCCTTTCGTCAGCATTCCTGTTCTCTTGTTCTGAATGGCACGTCTAAGTTTTTTCAAGGTCTCACAGTATCGGTTAGCATTGATTGTTGTCCCGCGAGGCGTAAACTCGCACAACAATACGCCCTTTCGATGCCAAAAAACGCTAGCCATGATTTTCCCGGCAGACAGGATTTGTTTGAACTTCTTTGCTCTTGGTGAAGAAGAGTGCTTCCACTGCTTCGATTGCTCCTTTGTTTCCGGTGTGGTGTCGTGTACCCAGGTCTCGTCACCAGTAACAATGGAGTCCAGAAATTCCTCTTCGGTTGTTCCGTGAAAAGCGAGAAATTCTTGGACCGCTTCAACCCGCTGCCGTCGGTGGTCTGCAGTGAGCATTCTTGGTACCCATCTTGCGCAGACCTTTGAATAGCCTAAATGTTCAGTCAAAATCTTGTCAATTGTGGTTTTGCTGACCTCCGGAATCTTTGTGCACAGCTCCCGAACTGTAATCCGTCGATCTTCAAGCATTGCCGCTTCGACTTTGGCAATTGTTTCGTCGGAAACCGATGGCCGCCCTGCACGGGCTTCGTCGTGGACGTCTGTTCGGCCATTTTTAAAGTCCCTGACCCATCTGCGCACCATCCCGCAGCTCATACAGTCTTCTCCATACACTTGACAAAGTTCTTCGTGAATTTCCTTCGCCGATTTCTTCTTAGCGGCCAGGAAACGAATAACAGACCGCAACTCGCAGCTGGCGGGAGACGCAAGAGGAAGCTCCATCGCTGACGGCTGCTGAGCCAAGACTAAACGTCGCAGCGACGCTGGCTTGGTGAGGGATTGGAGTGGGGGAACCAAACAATCTGCCTCTGTTGCCTGGCTGTGCATAAAAACGATCCTAGCGCCAGCGGCAGCCCGTGGAACTTATTTTACGGACGTATATTTCGGTTGAGCCACGCAACAAACACCACTATTTACTCACGCGTTACCGAGTGAAACATTGACTGACATCGTGATAAACGTTTCAAATTCTTTCGCTTTTTTGTTTCCGACGCGATGAACCGATCAGGCGGATTATATCCGTTGTTGCCAAACACGAGGACATAATATTATTATTGAGGCAGGGCGGTACTCAAACCTCTAAAGGGCTATAACTTTGTTAATTTAATTTTACCAGAAAAATGTTAAAGAAAAAAAACATTTCTTTTGATCAGATATATTCACTGTTAAAATAAATGACTCAACTTCGAAGTCACCCTGTATAACAAATAGAAAAATAATGAGCAAACCTCGAGCAGAAAATAGGATAGGTAACCCGAGCGATACGTATTTCTACTGGTTGGCTTCATCAGGCCCGAAATAAATGCACCTATGCAACTACAAAAGTAGATACACATGCCCATATATTTGGATACGGGTGTAACCTGAGGAAACAAAGATGGATATATACTCGTATATATATATAATTATATATATATATCTTTCATAAGTGATTCACATTCAATGCGATAACAGTCTATAATGTAATACCTCAGGCATCAAAACTGATAAATTATAATGACTTTAAAAAACAAATTAAACAATTTATTTTAAAAAAGTACTCACCTACATAGCTCAACCACTTACTTCGCAAAATGTTACTTTTTCTGTCTACATTTAAATGTATGATTAAGTTTTTATTATTAACTATTAGTATATTTAGGTATATTACGGAATAGCTTTAAGCTAAACTTCGTCCTTTAATAAAAGACGCTTTATTATTACTAGAATTATATCAAATACTTCCACTTCTTTGTAAAGTTCATCAGCAATTCAAATGATACATTAGATCTGACAGGTCTGTTCTGAAGATAAATCTCAGTAAATCATCTACATGGCTCTGCCTATATTATTTCAAGCACGTTGCTGCTACCTCTCGTGATAATTCCTCCACGAAAGATCTCCAACTTCCTCGATTATTGACAGCGGCAAATGGTGCTTTCATGTGGATTAAGCAAAGACGGTGTTCTGTTACATTGCGGTTAATCGACTCAGGAGCGATACTTTACCTCGTTTTACCGGGATCTTTGAGGAGATTACACGGAAAATCATCGCTTTCGGTTTAAGTACGATTCAGCTAAGAGTTATGTGATGAGCAGACTTGCAAAACGCAGTTTGTCCGAGATTGTAAATGTGTGCTTAAAAACGGGCTTAGTTACTGAGGCGAAGTTTGTGGTGAAAAATAAAAAAAAATAAGAAGAATAATTATTGCAGTATTGCAGATTGGAGAAAGAGGAAATAGATAATTCTGCAAAAATTGCTGGACAATCATCTAGAACAACATTCGGATCTCAGGCCAATTACCTTATTATGCTTTCTATCAAAAATACTCGAAAGAGCTGTCTACTCAGAACTAGTGGAGTTTTTCGAACAAAACCACATATTTCCTCTACATCAGTCAGGTTTCAGAGCTGGTTACAGCACTACTTCGTCTTTATTACATCTTACAGATTCCATCATTCACAATTTAGATAATCACATCAACACCGTCTTGGTACTGTTAGATTTCTCGAAAGCCTTTGATATGGTCAATCACCAGATACTACTGAGTAAGTTATCTCATTATGGAATGTCAGATATAGTTCTAAGGTTCTTTGAGTCATACTTGCTAAATCGTCAACAAACAGTGAAAACTGATCAGGGAATTTCCTCCTCTGAGCCAGTTCCTTCAGGAGTTCCTCAGGGCTCAGTATTAGGTCCCTTACTATATCTGATTTATAAGATCGATCTGCAAGACTGTTTAGTCCACTGTAGAATGCAAAGTTATGCAGATGATACTCAGTTAGTGTTTGGTTTCGATCCATCAAAGGTTGATGAAGTTTCTTTTAAAGTTAATTTAGATTTGGCTAACATCGGTGATTACTGTAACAAACACTGCTTGAAGATCAATCCTAATAAAACTACTGCAATGTTGTACTGTTCGAAGAACTCCTACCGTGAAATGAAGCAGAAGATTTGTGTTTTTTTGGATGAGACACTCATCCCTTTTGTGGATTACGCCAAGAATCTCGGTGTTACCCTTGACTTAAATATGAGATTCGATCGGCATGTCTCTTTCTTATCTAGAGTAACGTATTTGGCGTTTGAAACTCCTCTATTCTAATCGATACATCTTGAATTTTAAAACCCGAAAAAAGCTTGCTGAAAGTCTTGTGTTGTCTGTCATTTCTTACTCTCTTGTTCTGTATTACCCATGTTTAGACTACGTCCACAAAAGGAAATTCCAGAAAATTCAGAACAGCTGTTGTAGGTTTATTTTTGGATTGCGCAAGTTTAGTCGCGTCTCAGATAAAATCAAAGAACTCAACTGGTTGCGAATTGATAAGTTATTTTTATATCATTTGACCGTCTTCACGCATAAAGTTCTATTATCTAACAGACCAGCTTACCTCGCTAGCAAATTAGTTCACCGAGGTAGTTTTGTTACCAGAGCGCTTAGATTTAATGCTAATTTTAACATGCCTCCTCACAATACCTCGGTCTTTGAAAGACGTTACACCTATAATGCTGTCAAGCATTACAATGCAGTCAACAGTGGCTATCGATCCAAACAGGTTGTTTCTTTTAAGAAATTAATGAAAAGTCAGCTGCTGGAGTCCATTTAGTTCAGTTTTTCTTGTGCTCATGTGATTTTTTTTTTTTTGTTTGACTTTTTTGTTTCAAATTTAAAACTCTCGCAATGCTATCTGCATTTATCTCGTGCAATCATTGTTGTCATTCTTATGAATTGTATTTTTTTTTGTATGTTATTATTTTGTTTATGTGTGTAAGTATTCTTTTTTCCTGTTGTGGGGTTGAGTGTAAGAGTAGCCATCTGGCTAAACTTCGCCTCACTGCAGTTAATAAAGGCATTATTATTATTATTATTATTATTATATGCTGTTTACATGACTGTACGTGGAATTTGTAGTATTTGAGTATTATTCTATATCTATCTATATCTCTGAGTATATCCTAGTTTGTTTCAGGTGATGAACTCAATTTGGTAGTTCATGCATTTTTTAATTAATTGGTATAGTCAATCTAAGTAAACAGTTTATTGAATTTAACTAAACGATTGCGTTTTGGTTTAATCGGACTAGTTTCATTCGTTTAAGTGTACTGTTTCAGAAATCGGAGCTCATTAAAAACTGAAACTTGTTAGCTGTCACACAGTTAATTACATTTTCTAATTGACCCAGTTAATATTTTAATTGGGATAAACAATTAGACATTATCAAAAACTACTTGACCAATCGACAACAATTTTGTTGTGGTTATTCAGAAGTAAGAAGCCTTCGGATTTAAAGAATTTTAAGTAGTTGCGTGAAATTATCGCCGAATTAGTAAGTGCTAAAATCTGCATTTGGCTCGGTTTTCGGCTATAACTTTTTTACTATTGGTGGGATCTTTTTACGTGTGGTCTCATTCTGTAGGTCTCATAAATACCTAAAAACCTATTCAAAGAAATGTTTCGTTCCTGTCAACACTTTCGATTGATTCCCAAAAAACATGTTTTGAATGTCTCCTTGAACAACTTCCATCAATAAAACCAGACTTTACAACTATTTCGCGAACCAGGAGTGTTTTTGTCAAATATGATTAGACTACTCGTACACACTACGACGTCAGTGGTATATGGATTTCTCTGAAGTTCTTTGAAGTTGAGTCATTATCATCATCATTTTCAGATAATGATTGTAGAAGGAAGATAAATCAAAATATGTGTGTAAAAATAAAAAAAAATGTTACCTTGTTTTATAAAGTATCCTCCCGACAAGTATTTCAGTGCGGACCTGTACGTATTTGATCGTGCGGTCTTGGAGCACCGGCATCAGTGATGCCACCGGCCAGTAAAGGAATTATGGTTGTTGTTGCCAGAATTATCAATTTTTCTTCAAAAGTATGTTACAAATAGTGTTCCTTTAAGACACATAATTAATATAGGTTCTTTAATGTAAAAATCTCATAAAAAATGGAACATTTGGGAAAATCAAACAAACTCTCGAAAAATACTACAAGATATACCTAACTCGAAAATATAAAAAACATTATTCAGGTTCAAAATGAATATCAACAGTTTCATTTTCATCTTGAGCGACATTTTTATAGGATGTTATTCTATTAATCATATTTTGAGTAACATTAAACTTATAACATTCACGACTTACACTTTGAGATGCTAATAAAAGTGAATTTACTGTATCACTGTACAAGCGATTTCGGACATCTGTTTTGATTAAGTTTACTTTTGAAAACATTCTTTCGCATGCGGCATTTGAATGAGGAATTACTAATAAATCTAATACAAAATTTCCCAATTCTTTAAATACGTAAACATCAGACATGTCGTGAATTTGGGAGATTTTGTACCAGTATTTATCGATTGATGTTTCATCCTTTATTTCATCACTGAAATTTGGTTCTGACTGGCAATACATCCGCCACTGATCATCAATTTTTTGTATTTGTTCAATATCTTGAGGATCTACAATTCTGGGTAGTAACTTAATTAATGGAAAAAGCGATGCTGGTTTTTTTTTCAAATACTGATATTTTTTACAAAATATTTTCATTAAAATCAAACCGTTTTTTCATTTCATTTGCAGAAGTTATTAAAAATTGACGGCACCGCATGTAGAAATCTTCTTTTTCCTTTTGACTTAATTTATCAATGTTCTGAAGTACGCGAACACCAAGGTATATCTGTTTCAAGTCAATGAACTGACTAGCATTGTTGGGATCGATTTTACCTATTTCGGTTTTATGAATATAATTTGGTTGTAAATAGCTTAAACAAATTTCTTTATAAGTTTCACAAACTACATCATAAACGTGTGCAATTATGACACGCTCACTTTGAAAGTATTCATTTAATTTTACAAATTTTGGTAAAATCAAATAAAGAAAAAAGAAAAAAAGTTTTGTTTCCATATCATTAAGTCTATTGGCAACAACTTCTGAAGCTTGCAGTCTATGTTCGGTCCATTCTTTAACAAAATATAATTGAAGGGGATTCCATTGCTCAATTATCCTTTCCACTACCATAAGTAATGAAAGCCACGTAGTTTGTGAAGGACGTAAAATTTTGTGAGGCTCCACATTACAAAATGTCTGAAATTCTGTAAATTGTGCTTGCCATTTGGACCTATTTTTAAAGTAACCAAAAATATTCCTGGCTAAATCTTTACAATGACGGGGCAAAACTTTACAAGCCTCACTGGCACAAAGATGTAAAGGGTGGCAGATGCATTTTTGAACTATAATGCCAGGAAGATTTAGTTTTAACCTACATACTACTGAGTTATTGGCACCAAACATAGTGTTACAGCCATCAGAACCAAATCCTATAATATTTTGGAAAGGTATATTGTTAGACTCAAATAAATCCATAATTTTTTTATAAAGAACTTCTGCAGTCGCCTCTGTATTTGCTTCATCTGGATTTTGATTTGAAAAACATTGAACCAAATTTAAAAATTTTGTAGTTACTTCATTTGTTTTTTCACTAGTAGTAGTACCTAACACATACACATATATTTTTTACTACACCTATGTCTGTAGATTCATCTACTAAAATGCTAAACTTTTTTGCTTTTAGTTCATCGATTAGTTCTTCAAAATGAGATTTGGCTAAAACATGTTTTATAACACCTGTTGCTTTGGTTCTTCCCATTTGCATTCCTTGGGCAATTTTCGAGTCAAGGAATATGTCTTTTAATAAAGGAATCAGATGATCACACAGCTTGATGGGTAGATTATGCTCTGATATTAATGCAGCAATTTTTATTTCTGCCCTACTCACTTGACCACTAGCTTCGTTTTTATTAGAAAACATAGTAGAAATTTTTGGTTGATTTTTCACAATCACGTTTACATTTTTTAAATGTTTAGCTCCCTTACTGTGATTTTTCAATACAGTTAAATCTGCTTGAATTTCACTATCACAAGCAATACATTTTGCTCGAGTGGGTTTTTCTAAAAACAAAAATGCATATCATTAAAAGTATAAAATGGTTTTATGTTATTTTTTCTACCTTTAACAGCTTTCAACCATCCTTTGAAATGGGGATTGCTTTCCCATTCACATCTATATTTTTGTGGTCTAGTTTCTCGTCTGTTTACGTTTTTAAACTTTAAACTTTTTGCCTCCCTTTCTGAATCCGAAGAATCGGAGTAATCATGATGATCCCCTTTGCTGGTACTGGCCATTTTATTTCACTATTTGATCACATCAACGCACATTAATAAGGACTCATTCGATCAACTACTCTTGCTCGTATTGAAAAAGAAACAATGAGGATTAGCGTATTCCCCTGCGTAGGCTCAAATTCACCGAGACTCGAGTTCCGTAATATTTACATAGATGGCGGTAGGCTTGATTTTTATTCTAATTCCATAATAACCATGCTATTAACTGAAAGAGGTCAGCACTAATAATTATTATTATCCTTTTTGTTACGTTGCTTTGGTTGCATACAATTAGAACCAATAATTGAAGACACAAGTGGATAAAGGTGTCATGTCACAAAATAACAATTCTGAGAAAAATCACTTTAAAGATTTCCGATTGGAATTTTTTTATGCATTCAATTTCAGGCATTTTCTATAAATGTTTTTTTAAACAGCATTAAATATTTTCTTTGTCTCTTGTTTAACTTGAAGACATGTTGATATTTTGAGAGAAAATGTACTTTGAAAGTACATGACACCTTTATCCATAAGAAGTTGACAAAACCTTGTGTTGACGGGAAATGAAAAGAGGTGTTATGTACTTAAACATTGGTATTTTATTGCAAAAGTAACAAAAATCTCAAAACTCATCAAAATGAACCAATTGCTTTTCTTTTTTTCATAGAACCATTTATACTCGTTCTTGACAAACTTTAACTGTTCACTGTTACCCAACTTTTCTGCAGTAAGTCCACCTTTTTTCTCTGTGATTCTGCGTAGTGTAATATTGTCCTCCTTACGTATCACCCTACTTCCTTTTTTAAATAGATTTACTTTATGAAAAGGTGAATATTCATCCAGATTTTCTTTATAAAAGTAGCTGCCGAACTCATCAACTCTAATCCATTTGACACTATCTCTGAAACAGATTTTTTGTCCCATATCATTAGTCTTTTTATTCCAAATATGCAACTTCCCTGAGAGTTCGTTAAAGTCATAGAAGTAATTTTCCATATCGAGGGTAGCACAGTTTTTCGTACTTGCAGATTTAATTAGCTCACGGTATTGTTCGGGTACATAGATATTCTCAACCTTTCTAAGTTTTTTTTCTATTCTGCCAAAATTTCTGTCTGAGTCTAGGTAGCTGTGTCCAACTTCTGGAAACTTATGATCGATGACTTTCAATGTTCCATTTAAAATTAAAAATTGATAGAGACTGATAATATTGAAGTTTTTATTTTGGCCTGCACAAGAGTCAGACCAAATGATTAGATGATTAATATTTTTGTGAGATTCTTTGAGCTGCTGACAAAATCGGAGTAAACAACTAGCTATCTCAATACTTCCTCGTTTTGCTACATCTTCGGTCCAATTGAAAAAAAAAGGTTTTGATCCACTAGCAGTTACACAATGGATACCAAAATTATAGTACCACATTTGGCGAAGGTAAAAAGCTTTACTGGTAGATAATTTTGGTAGTGGCATCGTTTGTTGCATATCGATAGTTATATAGCAGGTATCTTCTTCCATTGATGGTGTTTCTCTATCACGTCTCTGTGATTCAAATGCAGCTTTAAAGTTTTCTGTATGCAGATCTGTGTTTTGCCCTGAATCACAAACACTACACGTGTCACTTCTAGGGTGGCCAAAAGATAAATTGAACTTTGTACAAAATATTTTAGCATAGGAAGAAAGTGTCACTTTGAAAGAATCATCCAGTTTTCTGTTTTCACAGTCTTCGATGTACAACTTATACATTGTAGCCATATTAAGGATAGGTGACAAATATTTTTTATGACAGTTTTTATTACGTGAGTAATGTGACTCTTCTGAGGGGAATTTTTGGATATGATCCATAATGCACGCAATGACATCCTCTTTAATTTTATGAGGTCTGTTTTTGTGTTGACCTCTTTTGTCAGGTGTTGGAGCATTCATTCCTTTTTTCAGTGTTCTTTGCATAAGTTCAATTTTCTTTCGGCTAATCTGATAAAGAGAACATAGTGCACCTCGGCATATGATTTCTGTTTTTCTATTAAAAGTAATGGAATAACTAAAAGAATATGTTTTTTCTTTTTTTACATTAGTCCTATGTCTTGCAACCGGTTTGATGTTTATGCTTTTAAATAACAAAGCATTTTTTGCGTTTATATCTAATGCATAATACTTTTCTAAAATTGCTTTTCTATCTTCTAAAAGAAACTTGTCAGAGCAATGTAATCTGCATTTTTCTTTGCACAGCAATCCAGAATTTATTTCTTTTTTTGACATAACTTTCCCTGTTTGAGAAAGATACTCTTCTCCTCTTGCTCTTAAAATTGCAGATTTTCTTCTACTCCACTGATCTGGATTCCTAAGACGTTTCTTAGATGTTTTCTCCTTCAACTGAAATATTTTCTTTTTCACTCTTTCTCTTTTTTCTTCCAAAAAATGGTCATCTTTTAAATTGGGCAATCCAATATCAGCAGTAATATGCGATATAAATCGATTCTCCGGAGTTAATTGAGTACTTGAGCTTTGGTTTGAGTCATGCCTGGTTTGAGATAATAGCTTGTTTCGAACGTTGGATAACAGCTCATTATCTGATTCATTACTCGATTCGGTTTCGGAGATATATTCACTGCAGCTTGTGACATCCTCATCGCTGAAATCTTTATGAGACGATGGAGACTGGTATATATCTAAAGATAAACAATAAAACTAATTAATTACCTCTTTTAAAATAAATATTGATTGCGTCCATACCTCTACTGGTACTGGGAATAATTGATATCCGAGGATTAGCTGTTAGATTTTTAATGAATTCTGCATCATTTTTATTTGTGCTAGGTTTAGGACAAATATTAAGACAAGGAAACGTCTTAGGGTTATTGTCTATATTTTCGCTCTCTTTATTTCCAAAACTTCTCATGGGACTAATTGATCCATCGTGATTAGTTTCTAAAATCAATGCAAAATCAGTACAAAATAACAACAAAATAATAAAAGCCACTAATTTTCTACCTGGTCTTGTAGTACATGCTTTTTGTTGATCCTCTAGAATCTTTAAAATGTATTTTCCTCTAGACATCACTGAATATATTATGTTAGTAAACCAACAGTTTCAAAAACAGCACTCTTACACATAACCATTGTATAATAAAATCCAAAACAATGACATACCTAACCTCAAATTCAAATGTCATGCTGTGGATTCTCGACAGAAAATTTACAGTTGACAGTGGATAAAGGTGTCATGTTACCTTGACCCCTTTATCCACTGTCAAAGGCAAAAATATGGGTACATAACACCTTTATCACTTGAATATCTAGGTCATTCACAAATATTGTATAATAACGAGACTTGATAATGAAAGAAAAGCAAATCTTAAGCCTATTGAACGAAAAAAACACGTTTTTGAAAAAATGTTACATGACACCTTTATCCACTTGTGTCTTCAATTTTGAAAACATAGTTATAGGCTGGGAGATGGAAAAATAATATGTTACAATTATCGATTATGTTACATCATTTTATTTACTGTATATTTCAGTAGAAAATATGGTACAATTTGATAATTATGTTACAAGTGGCAACACTGACCGGCATGCCGTCCTCTGTGAGGTCTTAAGTCACCTGATTCACGAGCCCCTTGTACTACATTAACAAAGGCACGAGGGGTTGGTTGCACTCGATTGGGAAACCGATCCGCATAAATCCGTGATGCCACATGTCCACAAGTTCAGCATTTTCGTAAACATGTGTCATTTTTGATTTCGTTTGAGCCACGCAACAGACACCACTATTCACTCACGCGTTACCGACTGACACTGACCAAATTCTTTCGCTTTTTTGTTTCCGATGCGATGAACCGATAAGGCGGATTATATCCGTTGTCGCCAAACACGAGCACATAATATTATTATTAAGACAGGGCGGTACTCAAACCTCCAAAGGGCTATAACTTTGTTACTTTAATTTTACCAGAAAAATGGTAAAGGAAAAAAACATTTCTTTTGATCAGATCTACTCACTGTCAAAATAAATGACTCAACTTCGAAGTCACCCTGTATAATCTAGGACTACGTATCGAGAGGTATTATAATTCGTTAGCAAACATTGTTGACAAACACTTTTACACCAAAGTAAATGAGGCAACCGTGTACGGACACTCTCATTGCTGCAATCTCAGGAATTGCCAGGCCTTTTTTCTATAAATATGAGGAAATGGTGGTGTGATTCCTCTTTCCTTATTTTTGAATTAATTTAATAAATTAATTAATGGATTAATACATTATTATAATTGAAATCTAAGGATCAGTCAAAGCAAATCAGCTGTCAACTGGCGTGCAAATTTAATTTAGGCCCTAGTTCAATAAAGAGCGCCGGTGACTCAAGACGGACTAAGGCACAAATCCCCGAGTTTTTCGTCGGAACTTGTTTTGTTTGGCCACCACACAAAGATAAAAAATGTAATAGTAATAATGAAACCTAATTAATTGTATACAGAGAGCCAGATAAAACAAGATATCTAAAAAAAAGAATCACAATATATTGCCAAAACAAGTAGCACATATGCTCAACCTCTGGAATGCAAGTTAAAAGAAAAGATGTTATTAAAAACTACCTGACAATAAAATTAATAGAGCGTAATAACTAACCCTGCAAAACGTTTACTATGGTACACGTACGAAGGCTTAACGAATATAGGTCTTACAAATGTTTCAACGCCTAAACCTAAACTTATCTGGGCAATGGTCTTCTTCCAGTTACAGCTCTAGGCGTAGCTGTGATGTTCTCAGCTCTCAAAACTCAGATCAAAACTCAGTGGCCAGTAGTGAGCAGTGACGTAAGGAACATCACAAGGTAGGGGCTGCTTGCCTCGTTCTCAAAATTTATGGTATAAAAGAAACCCAGTTCACATCAGGGTTCTTATAAAGGGGAAGAGATGGCTTACCACAAAATCGGCTGCGAAACAGCTACAAGGCAGCTACAAAACAAAGCTGAAGGAGTGTGCATAGTGGTTCTCCACAATGGCTTTCCACGCTGGAGGTTAAAATCCCATAAAAAAATGGACGGATTGTAGTACCCAAACCAACACAACTAAACGTAAGGTACAGAATAAAAGGGTTCTACTCCATAAACTGGTGTTTGGGGCGTTAATATCTCAAAATCTGGAAGTTAACGAAAAAACGCCCGCACACAACCAAAAGTACAGCAGGAAAGAAAAATGGCGCTGGGCAGTCTGCGCACGCAACCCCCTCAAAGACGGTTGAATAAGTGGCCCTGAAGATGCCACGTTCGACAGAATATCAAAAGGAACAGATAAAAGCCGGTAAAGAAGGTATCTTGATAGTAAATCAAATTTTAACAGAAGGTATTTTGATAGGAAGGCAAACATTCATATACGGCTAGTACGTGTAAAAATCACAAGATGGCGCGTTGGTGTTTACTCTACAAGGGTCCAACGATGTTTAATGAGTAAATTTCGAAGATAGTCGTTAATAATACTATAATATCAGTGTCCAAAAAGATTTCAAAACTATACTGAGTCGCTGAAAATAACAGATGTAATACGTGTGCAATTATACAAACAATTAACTAGGAAATTTGACAAAAGAAAATCATTGAAAAAGGTTTGGTCTAAGAATCGGTAGTCTACTATGAATGAAGAGAAATTCAAATTACTCATAAGAGATCAAAATAGTAAAAAGGAAGATTACGTAATTTTAGCATGTGACAATTTTTTTTCATGAAAAGCCCAAATAGTGCAACAACTCTGACAAATCCTACGTCCTTTTAATGTCATTGTACTACATGGAAAATTTTACTAGAACTAGAGTCTAGAGTCAGTCTAGGCGACGCCATTGTTTAACATGTGCTTCAAAAAAAGCATTCTGCTGGAAGCTACATAGTTTTCCTCGTCAAAATGGTAGTATTATACCGGCTAGGTACTTCATTTCTTATTATTCATTTGACATGGCTGATATATAAATATATCGTGTGGGAGCATAAATAATTGTAATGTTTTAGGCGATATATCATATATAACAATAATACATAAATGGTTTTCCAATATTACGATAAAATGTATATTTTGCATATGCGTCACTTAATAGCAGACATAAAAATGATATATGGCCCTTTTTCCGTTCCACTTCTACCATTTCTACGCATTTCCTTGATTGCTTCACCCGTTCGAGAGGGGGTGGGTCTCTCATTCTAACAAATTGCCATCTAGTTCTTGTAGGCGTTACCGCATTATATTAATAAGAGATATCTTTTTAATTGACTTTTGAAACTTGAGTTGCTCAGAGTTTTATATTGTACCGGAAGGTTGCTATAAATGGAACAAATTTGGTAGCTGAACGATCGTTCAAATTGGGCTGTTCGGAATTATATATATATATATATATATATACAGGGTGACTTTGAAGTTGAGTCATTAATTTTCAGATAATGATTGTAGAAGGAAGATAAACCAGAATATGTGTGTAAAAATAAAAAAAAATTAAAAAAAAATTTTTACCTTGTTTTATAAAGTATCCTCCCGACAAGTATTTCAGTGCGGACCTGTATTTGATCGTGAGGTCCCCTGTGAGGTCTTAAGTCACCTGATTCACGAGCCCGTTGTACTACATTAACAAAGGCACGAGGGGTTGGTTGCACTCGATTGGGAAACCGATCCGCATAAACATGTGCCATTTTTTATTTCGTTTGAGCCACGCAACAGACACTATTCACACGCGTTACCGACTGACACTGACTGTATGTATAACTGAACTGAATAAAATAATTGTAAAAACATCGTTCCAAATTCTTTCGCTTTTTTGTTTCCGATGCGATGAACCGGTAAGGCGGATTATATCCGTTGTTGCCAAACACGAGTACATGATATTATTACTGAGACAGGGCGGTACTCAAACTTCCAAAGGGCTATAACTTTGTTACTTTAATTTTACCAGAAAAATGGTAAAGGAAAAAAACATTTCTTTTGATCAGATCTACTCACTGTTAAAATAAATGACTCAACTTCGAAGTCACCCTGTATATATATATATATATAATTTTTTTATACTGAAGCGGCCGCGCAGGCAGAAGCCTAAATGCTGGAACACCGCGGCTGCTAAGAAATTTTGTTAATCTGATTTTTGAACTGTCTAAGGTTAGTAGAACTGGGAAAAGCTTCCTCTTGTAGATTGCTCCACAATCTGGACACCCTCGGGACAAAGGAGCGGTCGTATCGACCCGTTCTGGATGTACTAAGCTCGACACGGTTAGGATGAGAGGCCAAAGTCAGGCGGGTCTGTTTGGCAGGTACATCGCGCGGCGGCATCATGGAAGAGAGTTCTGAAGCCCGTTGTTGTTGTTGGAGTTTCAAAGTTGTTAAGAACGTTGTTTATTATACCGAGGTTTCAAATTCGACCCTCACCAGTCAGGTCTCGGACACCGTAAGAGACATGAAGTTGATCACGTCAGGGCAAAATTGCGTATTTTTGGGTAACAAACAAAATAATACATGGGGAATTTCAAAATTCAAAGTACTTTTGGAGAGAGATGGAAAAAACAGAATTTTCTCAAAATGCTTTTAATTGTTTCCTCACTTTATTTGTAGTGGGATTTCAAAATAAAGTGCACGTTATCAATGATACTTTTTGTCCTCCACAAGATGGCACAATGAGAATTTCAATATGTCGTTTCGTCAGTATCAAATTTATTTTTTCTTAAGGGCGCCATACTGGACTTAGGCATTGGTGATCAGAGTTTTTGATTTTGATTAAAAAAATCTATAATATGTCATACATTGACATTGCCAAGCCTTGGCTATTAAAAAAAATAACTTCTTATGTAGGTCATGAAATTATCGGACAGTTATTTGTTTCATAAACCAGATTTATCTTGGAGTCATTTTCATTTCTTCCTGACTTTATTTAAGATGCAATTTCAAAATAAATTCTATGTTATTATTCCCACTTTTTCTCCTCTATAAGATGACGTAGTCAAATTTTGAATTAGAGGTTTATTTTTTCGATTTCCATCGCCAACTTTGTTTTTTCATATAGACACTACAGGGTTATCCAAATTAAGTGTCCATCATTAGTAACTTTGTTATTAGTGAAAATACAAAGTTGTTTGAATTAGCAAACTAGTAGCATTTTTAACGCTGGTAAAAATGAGAAATAAAAAAAACAATTGAGAGTCGTTATTTTGATTTTTTTCAGTAAAATAACATTTTTTTAAATAGAAACCCCTGTATATTATATTTTTTTCTGTTAAAGCATCAAATTTTAAACAAAAAAGCTTACAATAACTTTTCTCCTAGGTTACAAATTGTTGAAGTTATGGCCTCCAATCTGAAACAATTAAATTGTATCGACAAACTTTATTTTCAACATCAACTTATAACCTTACAAAATACAATAACAATTTTTTTTAAAGAAGATGCTCGAAAACACCACTTTGTTCTTCAATACATTTTTGGGCACGTTTTTCAACTGCTCGAACTGTCTTAAGTATGGTCCTACCATCTATCTGGGTTATCTTTTCCCTAACTGCAGTCTTTAACGCGTCAAGGTTATCGTACCTTCGCTTGTAAATTTGGTTCTTTAAGTAACCCTACAAGAAGTAATCAAGTGGGTTTAGATCTGGTGATCTGGGAGGCCACTGTATTGGGCCATTTGTTCCTATCCACTGATCATTAAAAGTAGTACTTAGAAAATGATAAGTACCTCTGGAGTTGTGGGCAGGTGCGCCATCTTGCTGAAAATGCAGATGATGTCTACTTATAAGAACCAATTCGTCTAAGAAATTAGTCAGAATTTCTGACATAAATTCCACATATCTTTCACCAGTTAGGGTTCCCTCATAAAAGAACGGGCCAACAATTTTTGAACCAATTATACCGCACCAAACGTTGAAACTGAAACGGACTTGTGGGCCTCTTGGATGTACTAACAAAAGATTTTCTCTTGACCAATAATGGTGGTTTTTTCTATTAAACATTCCAGAATTTGAAAAATTTGATTCATCTGTCCATAAAAGGTAACGAAAGTTATTTACATTTTGGCGACAGAAGCGAAGATACCAATGGCAAAAAACAAGTCTTCTCTCTGGATCCCCTGCCAAAAGCGTTTGAACTGGTCGGTACTTATACGGAATAAATTTGTATTTTTTTAAAATCCTTTGAACAGTACCATAACTGAAATTAGAGTCCTTGAGAATATCTGCTATTGAATTCTCACGATAAGCTTCAAAATATCCAATAACTGCAATTTCCGTGGCCTCGCTTATTATGAATTCTTTTTTTGCACTTGTTTTAGCAAAAACATTTTCGTTCCCCCTAAATTTTCGATAAAGTCTCAGAAAATATCGTCATACGGTTGAATGCGAGCGGGATATAATTCACTGTAGTATTCTCTTGCTCTCAAGGAGGATTTTCTGCACACTAAATAGCATTCTAACATATCACACTTTTCTTCATGGGAGAACATTTTTCTTTAAATTAATGACACAATAAAGCTTATAAACAAGTATTTACACTAATGTTTGACATTATTTGATTTTATCATTGTTTTCCAAAGCCTTCTAGTTGCGAGTATGTCCAGTTTAACAATTTGTCGCTTATCTTAATGCTGTCAAATCGCGAACGCCATGTTGTTTTCATAGCCGTCTTAATATTATAATACTGCAAATAATTAAAAATATTTATCGTTATTTTGACTTTATTTTTGACTTTAGCGGAAAAGTCATTATGAACTTTTTTCTTTAAAATTTGATGCTTTAACAGAAAAAAATATAATATACAGGGGTTTCCATTTAAAAAAATGTTATTTTACTGAAAAAAATCAAAATAACGACTCTCAATTGTTTTTTTTTATTTCTCATTTTTACCAGCGTTAAAAATGCTACTAGTTTGCTAATTCAAACAACTTTGTATTTTCACTAATAACAAAGTTACTAATGGTGGACACTTAATTTGGATAACCCCGTATATAGCTACTCGGTACATTTAAATGGATTTCTCAGTCCTAAATCTATACCCCAGAGTCAGACTAGGTTAAGTCTAAATAAGTAGTTTTGAAATAACTGTATTTGAAATATTTATTTAAAAAGTCGTAACTACCTTATTATTACAGATAGATGGATGCTGCATGTAGCAAATGAAAATACACAATATTGTCATAAGCTTAGCATGTTGTACTCATATCTGACAAAAATAGACTTAACCTAGTCTGGCTCTGGGGTACAGAAATTCAGTGATGTATTTCCTTAGCCACAGTAAAGTATCCCACATATTTGGTTGCATTTAGCGGAGTTTCATAATCATGCAAACCGTAGTATAAGTTTTAGATGTTATATAGACTGTCAACGAGTCTGTTTACGTTTCGACCACTTCAAACGCGATCTTTGGCTATGTGATTTTTAATTGGTAAAAACAGTTACACCTATACCAGATAGATGTTGCACCTATTATGATCGGTGCTATTTTTACCTTTATATCCCACATTGGTCGTATCGCAAAGTCTATAATATCGCAGGTTTTATTGATTTGGTCCTTTATGATAATATCAGGCTTGTTTGTGGGAATATGCCTGACTGCTTGGATCTGCATGTCATACACGATTGACGTTTGATGTTTCCATCACTGGCTCTGGATTGTTGTGATAGCACCTGTCACATAGTGTCATTCCAAATATTCGGGGTGTTTCAGTTTATTGTTGCAAAACTTTAAGATTCGATAGAACTTTTAAAACTAATGCATAAAGTCTATATAAACATGGGTCAAAAATGCGTGGCTTCCAAAATACATGGTGTTTAAATTTACTTTCTAAAATAGTTTTTTTAAAATATTTCGAACAATATTTGATGTATAACAGTGAAAATTAGTATACAAGGGTTTTTTTGGTACGACAAAACGAACCATGGGCATAGTTTTACTCTAGCTGCTAGAGGGCGCTCTCGACTGTACCTGTAGTGTATTATAATGACCGAAAATTTTTTCTTAGTGCAATTTTTTGCTTTTTGAAGAAAAACTGATTCTTTGCACTTTTCAACGTAAAAAGGCTCTTGTGAGTCTTCGTGATAGTTTTTGAGATATTTCGATTTTTAAGGTTCGATGCATTTTTAATTATTTATCATCGTGGAGTGGTAAATTTTCATAATCAACATATTTGGTCGCATGAAAATCCGCATGAAGTTCGGGAAAGAAATTTTCAGCATGAATTTAGTGTGAACGTGTGGATTGGTATCTACCGTAATCGACCGTGGAGGACCAGTCGCCTGGCCTCCACGATCCCCTGACCTAAATCCATTAGATTTCTTTGTGTGGGGATTTCTAAAAGAAAAAGTGTACCAGACTCCCGTAACCACAAGAGATATGCTAATAGACAAAATCACGAATGCATGTGATCAAATAAGACCTTATTTGAATAATGCTATACCACGTTCGATCATTCGTAGATGTGAATTGTGTATTGAACAATTGGGTTTACATTTCGAGCAACTACTTTAGATTTTGTATGTTTGTCGTAACTATCCAATAGCAATTTAGTTGTAGATAATTAATTTAACTTGTTAAAAATAATATTGGAAAATTAAACAAATTAATATTCTGTTTTTTTGTGTTTATTTGGAGTTAGGAATTATTGCTGTGTTTAAAAACACAATCTAAACGATCATCTCAATTACTTGTAATGCCCAAATCGAAAATGTAAAAAAAATTTTATTTTCCCATAAATAATTAAAAATGCATCGAACCTTAAAAATCGAAATATCTCAAAAACGGCTAACTATAACGAACACTCACAGGAGAGCTTTTGTATGTTGAAAAGTGCGAACAATCAGTTTTTTTATTCAAAAAGCAAAAAATTGCACTAAGAAAAAATTTTCGGTCATTTTAATACACTACAGGTACAGTAGAGAGCGCCATCTAGCGACTACAGTAAAACTATGCCCATGGTTCGTTTTGTCGTACCAAAAAACCCTTGTATACCAATTTTCACTGTTATGCATCAAATATTGTTCGAAATATTTAAAAATAACTATTTTAGAAAGTAAATTCAAACACCCGGAATTTCGGAAGCCACGCATTTTTCGACCCATGCTTATATAGACTTTATGCATTAATTTTAAAAGTTCTATCGAATCTTAAAGTTATCCAACTTTAAACTGAAACACCCTGTATATCCAGCAAGACAGCGCTCCTCTTCACAATGTTCTTCCGGTTCGGCAATGGCTAGACGACAAGTTTCCAGATAAATGGATAGGGCGAAGAGGGCCTATAGAAGAATGGCCTGTTAGATTTTCTGGTTTGACATCATTAGACTTTTTTTTATGGATCCATTTGAAATCTGTGTTTAATCCCCAGCCTGAAAGTTTTTTCTTTGGTTTTCGTTAAATCCGTGGTGGGAAGCTTTCAAATGGACACCATGTACATGCGTCCTCATTAAGTGTAACGTTTTCGGTTCTACGAAGTTTACGTTCTACAAACTGCATCTTACTGTCGTCGCTGAATGATTTCACCATGTTTATTCTCCTAAAGCTCAGCGTCGTCTTTTGCAATAAGTTTGATGTCATCGATGTATGGCATACGTTTGACTTGACTATTATCTCTGAAGGCTCTGTAGGCCGTTTGAGATATTACTATTATTATTAAGACCAAATCCCAATAATTCATGCTGGTAACTTTAATTGATATCAACAGTCAGGAATCTAAAACTGCAAAGTTTCTATAACGATATTTGCATGTTTGCAAGATATATACCAAAATTCAATCATACTATCATCCGAAATATAGCGTCCACTGTCCAAACTTCCATCATATCCGATATACATCTTGTAACTTTGGTACGAACAGTAAAAATCGGTAACGGTACCCTGCTGCTGGATACAGCTGTGACACGCCAGCTTGCTGGGTGATTGATACGAAGAGGGGATGGTAATAAATTATGTGAAACGTTGCCCTGACAACTGGATTTCTTTCTTGGTTCGCGACACGGCGATTTTTTATTATTCTCCTGGATTTCTGCGATTTGTGTGGAGTTTCGGGGAAGCTATGATACGTAGGATCAGCCGGGGCAATAAGCCACAGACACGTGGCTTTTTTTGACGGACTTTTGCACCTGTACTGTTGTCGTGGCGATTTGTGTTTTGAAAAAAAGGTTCAGTAATAACTGCAATAGTTTAAAAACGTTCCTGGGATTTCTTCGATAAAAGATTAATATCAGATAATATCAAATAAGTTTGTGCGGTTGCTGTATATCGCACATTGCCATGGATGTTGTTGATCGATAGCGATTGTTTGTTACCTGTTGTCACTTTAGTATGAATCCTTCTTTTCTCACACACATAAAAAGTTTCTGAAAATTGTTACATAACCTAGTTTTAATAATTGAAAATGGCAATGAATGAAACAGTAATTCAAAGTTGTTTACTGTATGAGTAAGAACTTGATAAAAAGCTGCAGCGGCGGCGCGATAAATATGTACCGCATTCGGAGATGGTGCCATTGGTGATCGAACATCACAGAAGTGGTTCAAAAGATGTTCTTCGGGAGATCTTAGTTTAAGCGATGAACCGCGCTCAGGGAGACCAAAAATCATGAACAACCAGGATCTTGGACAGGTTGTGGACACAAATTCCAGGGCAAGTGCCAAGAACTTGCAGAAATGTTCAGAGTGAGTCCTGAAACTATTCGTTTGCATCTTCGTCAGCTAGGAAAGGTGTGGAAGTTAAGCACGTTAAGCAATAACTGACAAATGATAACAAATTGTAAGTCGTCTTACCTTTTTTTAGCAAACATTTCACGCAACGCTAATGAACCATTTCTTAATCGATTATTAACCTGCGACGAAAAATGGATGTTGTATTCGAATTCTAAGCGCTCGTATCATTGGTTGTCGCCTACTGATTCGGTACCACACACGCCCAGGGCTTCCTTGCAGCCAAACAAGGTTTTGTTGTGTGTTTTACCTGATATTATCCATTATGACGTTTCGCAATGACTCACCATCTCCAGGTTTATTTACTTGACAAAATATTTAACTTCCAATTTAGAGATAATTACTGGAGTACAAAATACATACATATTTGAAACTACAATTAAAACAACAAGCCAAAGCTCTGTGAATATTTCATGAAAGCTTATACTGCTACTGTATATGCAGTGCAATTTTACAGTTTTATTGAAGGTTGAAATGTGTGGATAAAAAATGAAGACAAGGATTTTATAATACCATCATAATATTATTATCGTGAACTTAACTCTAGGTTCAAAAAGCAGAAGAAGCTCAAAGCTACATTCTATTTACAAGATTTATATACAGGGTGGCCGGTAGACGGAATATTACTCATAAGCAAATATGGGATGTTATACATGACATTTGAGGGCCCTTTTTGTAAAATATTGGCCAATATTCAGGGTGTCCCAATTTCGACCTACATATGAAAGTGGTGATTTTTCAAATGAAATTCCTCAAATTTTATTGCATATTTGGATAAACCAATTCAAAAGGAGAACATTGATATAACATACTAAGGGGTTTTGGTAATCAGCTACTGAGATATAAGGTGTTTTTTGTCTAGAAAAACCCCCCACTTCGGCAACCTCTCAGTCCGCCATTTTGTGATATGGAGTGCTGAATTTTGTATAGAAAAAACTTCCACACCTCAGCCTTCATCCTATTAGTTAAGTTTTCGAATTTCAATTTTTGCTCATACAGGGTGGTCAAAAACGCAAATTATAGTTTTTCTCAAACATTTCAAATGCTCCACCCTGTATATTTGTGAAAGCTTGGATTCAATTTTTTATAAGCTTTTTTTGATATTGGACACATAAGGGATTTTATGGCTATTTTTGCGGTTATGAGCACGTCTTTTATGGAACGGCTTAATTCCCTAAAATATGAGTTACAAACTGTCAAAATTAGCTTGGTGAGCATTATAATGAGAACGTGTTTGAAAATGAATTTTACTAAAGAAGAAATGGTGAATTTGGTGTTCGTTTTGGGCGAAGCCCAAAGAAATAGTTTCCTAGCATCTCGCATATTTATAAGCAACGGTACTCTAATATGCGACATCCAAGACCGGAAACATTTTCCACACTACGAGCACGTTTTGAATCAAGTGGAGTAGTGGAATATAGTATAAAATGTATAAGTTATCCAAGTGTCACCAATGAGGTGGATCAGTTGGCGGTTCTATTAAAGTTGCAGGAAAATCCCCATTTAAGTGCACAGCAAATTGGAACAGGAACTTATATATGCGGAACTTCTGTCCAAATGATTATTCACATCGTACCATTCATATCACCTATGCTCAGGATTTAGCAGCTCAATTGGAGTTTAGCAGAATAATGCTAAATAAAGTTAGTGAACACACTACTTTCCTGGATAAGGTTCTTTTTAGCGATGAGGCAACTTTTAACAGCATAGGTGTTGTCAACAGGCATAACATGCACTATTATGCCACGCAAAACCCTTACTCGGTTAGGCAAATAGACTTCCAAAATAAACACCTTACATCCCAGTAGCTAGTTACCAAAACCCCATTGTATGTTATATCAATCTTCTTCTTTTGAATTGGTTTATCTAAATATGCAATAAAATTTATGGCATTCCATTTAAAAATCACAACTTCGATATGTAGGTCAAAATTGGGACACCCTGTATAATTGCCAATATTTAAGATATGTGCCCTCAAATGTCATGTATAAGATGCCATAAATAGATTTTCGAAAAATGTGTTTGTTCACGAGTACTCACATGGATGGGCCACCCTGTAGACGTTAGAGAGGTTATTTGTATACTAAGTGACATATAAATCCGAACACCCAGTTTAAAAGGTTTTATTTTAATAAAAGTTGGTTAATGTATTTATCTTACTGTAAATAACAAGTGAAAAAATTGTCAGCCTTATCAGTTGGACATTCCGGTTTTTATACTGCTTTTTTTTAATTCACTAACGCTCTAAAAATGAATATTTCAGCCACAGTAAAGAATCAACGTTGGCGGATTTTGGTTCTTGACATCCTTTACGATCGGTTACGATGCCTAAAGTACGGAGACCTGTACGATTTCGTCAACTTAGTGAGTTTGATAGGGGCCGTATAGTGGGACTTCAGGAAGCTGGACTTTCTTTTCGGGAAATTGCAGTTAGAGTGCAAAGAAGTGTAGACACTGTGGTTAGGTGTTGTCAGGCATGGCTTCGAGAAGGCCGTACGCAAAGAGCAAGGGGCACTGGACGCCGCCGTAGAACAACAGAGCGAGAAGATCGCCGCCTAAGATTATTGGCCTTAAGGGACCGTATCTCCACTACCAGGTCCATTGCAAATGAATGGTTTGCAGAACACGGAAGACCTATTGGCATGCGAAGTGTTTATCGACGAATGAGAAGTTTTGGCTTGTTTTCATACCGGCCACACTGGGTCCTCCCTTTAACTCGAGAACACCGACGTAATCGCCTTGAGTGGTGCAGACAACGGTCACTCTGGGATCAGGAATGGAACAGTATTGTCTTTAGTGACGAGTCTCGATTTTGTTTAGGCATGCACGATGAACGTGCGTTAGAAGGCGACGTGGTGAAAGGAGGAATCCACAGTTTTTTTGTTGAAAGACATGTTCATCACACTGTTGGAGTTATGGTTTGGGGTGCTATAGCTTATGGTTCCAGGTCACCTTTAAGCTTCATCAGAGGTAACATGAACGCGCAGCGTTATATCCACGAAGTTCTAGAACCCCATCTTTTACCCTATCTTGACACCCTGGCAGATCCAACTCTCCAACAAGATAATGCCCGACCACATGTTGCAAGAGTCACGATAGACTGCTTTCAACATAATGATGTCACATTGTTACCATGGCCACTAAGATCTCCCGACTGATCCCCAATTGAGCACGTGTGGGATATGATGGGTAGGAGATTGCTCAATTTGCAACGTCCTCCTCAGACTCTAGAAGCACTTCGAGAGGAGTTGGTGACTGCCTGGAATGAGATACCACAGGAGGACATTGACCACCTGATCAGAAGCATGCCTAGGCGCGTTGGAGAATGCGTAGCACATCAGGGTGCATCGACACATTATTAAAGGTCAAAGGGCTTTAAAGCAGTGCAATCATTTTGAAATTTTTATCATTTACTTATTATGCTTCATTAAGTACTTACACAAAATTTTATTAAAATAAGACCATTTAAAGTGGGTGTTCGGATTTATATGTCACTTAGTATATTTATCTAGATTCGATCATATTACGAATCGTTTTTAAAATGTTTTTTAATCCATGTATAAACTACTGAACGCTGGAAGTGCAGCCATTATGATTTTTGTAAAAAGTCTAATGAATATATTATTTTACCATTATTAAATGCCAAAAGATAAACTTTGAGCGATATCTGTTTTGTCTATTGTTTTGCCTCTGGCTGCGCTGCCACTAAAATAATTTTCAGAAACTGTAAACCTTTTTTGCGCTGGGTCTATACCAGTGTTTTTCCAAGTGGACGGTAACGCCCCACTGTGTGGCGACGCAAAGAATAATTTTTCCAAGGTTATAAGGATATTATTTGCTCTCAGAGGCACTGATGCAGACGATCCCCCCTCTCTTCATTTTCAATTGTCGATATCACCTCCCACTTTCCAAAATTGTCATGATGGAATTCGTTTACTGAAGCAGTCACATTATATTTTCAATAGCAGATACTCCCCAGGATGGATATCTGGAACAGCTTTGGATGGCTCTATAGTCGATATTTCGAAAGATGACGATTACGTCATAATTTTAGTCTGTAGTAAAGACAAGCGACAGCGATTTGTGAATATTTTTAATGAAGTTTCAGATATTTTAGACAGAGACAAACAGAATTTTATTGTCTCAACAAACTGTATTGCTAATTTGCATGTATCAGACAAAGATAGACGATGTTTTCATGTTGCAGATGAGTAGTTGGGTTACGTTAAAGCAGGTTAGGTTGTTTTCTAATAATACCTTGGTCCTTGGTGTTCCTGTCTTAAGGTATTCAACTCATAACTGTTGTTTTCAAAACAAAAACTTCCCACTAAAATTATTACTAAAGTATCACTCAAAACTATGAAATAAAGTGAAATAACCTAACTTCGCAAAATCATAAATAAATTTGTTGTCAATATGTTCCTGACATCGTGATTTTATCATCGACGTACGTCCATTGATTACTTCAGTACAATTTATGGTATGACGTAATAGTCATCTTTCGTGATTTTGACCATAGAAAATAATTGGTTTAGAAAGGTGAGCAGTAGGCAAAATAAGTTTGAGAGCCCATGGCCTAGCATTGTTTCAAGTTTCTTCAAAATCAGAGGCTTACTTTCTGAATTATAGAGAAGTCAAGGATTAGCAGACATATATTCTAACCAGGGTTAAACAAACAATGTTTTTAGGAGTAATAGTCGATGAAAGACTCAGCTAGAGAGATAATCTAGACCAGTGGTCGCCAGCCCGTCGATCTCGAGCTACCGGTGGCTGACAACATATTTTAAAAAGGTGTAAAAATCATGGAAGCATACGTAAGTTTTGAAAATTCTCATAACAAACACAAGCAGCGTCAACACTGCGGCGATCGATCTGTTCGAGAACGATCTGGATTACTTTGAACGGAATAGATATGCAATTCGCGGCGACAGTGCGCTCCATTTAAAACTGAACAGCACAAAGTCTATCGGTTTCGTTAGGCTTGTCCTGAAATTAAAAACATTATGAGCAGTAGTAAGAAGATGAAGACATACCATTTCCATTCGGAATGGAAGAACAATATTTCCTTACAGAAGTTAAAGGTAAAAATGTATGTTTTCTATGTAACACATCTGTTTCCGTTGCTAAAAAAGGGAATACCGAGAGGCAATAGAACTGTTGAAAAATCATTCTCATTACGTTCTGCAATCAGAACGGAAAAACAGAAACAAATAAAAAATCAGTTAATTGGTTAACAGACTATGTTTTTAAAAACAACCGACAAAAGTAAGGCTGCAACTGAAGGATCATACCGGGTGTCCCAGATAATTACACACAAGAAGAAACCTTATGAATGATAAAACGTGCGTTTTTAGAGGCTACAGATTCATTATTTGTCAAGGACGAGATAGTATCTGCTATAAGATCTATGCAACTTTCTGCTGATATAGTGATGAGATGAGTAGAAGAACGAGCAATGGTATAGTTTAACAGTTAAGAAATGACTGCGATAACTGTGCTTATTTTTCACATATGTTGTTGACACCTCTCAGATGGCCGTGTTCGTCAGGATAGTTTTTAGTGTTCTTACGATTAAAGATCCTTTGAAGTTTATTCCACTAAAAGGACAGACTTGTTTTCTTCTCTAAAAAATTTTATTTCTCCAGAGAAAATTCCAATATCGAAAATGGTTGGGCTTGACAACCAATAGCGCTTCGGCTATGGTGGGTCCTGATAAGGGTCTCGTCGGGTTATGTCGTAAAGATGAAAGTCTTTCTCTGTTACCACCGCATTATACATCGGCAAGCATTATGTGGACATTTTCTGAAACTAAACAGCGTTATGAAATTGGTAATAAAAATTGTGAACGAGATTAGAGCCCAAGCGTTACAAAGAAGATTATTCAAAACCCTGGGTCTTTACGGGGAACTACTTCTGCACTCTGAAGTCCGATGATTAAGTAGGGGATGAGTGCTGCAACAATCATATCTGCCATAGTTCATTTTTTCAAACAACGTGAACTTCGGAACTGGAAGATTCAATCTGGCTTAGAGATTTCGGTGTTTTTGTGGACATTACAGAGAAATTAAATGGACCTAATTTGCTGCTTCAGGGGAGAGACAAAGAACTAGCAGAAATGATTTCTGATATAAGAGCGTTTATCAAAAAGTTCGAGTTTTGGGAACAAAAACCTAAGCGATGACGATACCAGGCATTTTCCTGTACTATCAGAAAAGATATCTCAAGGTCCATTAGAACCATATGAGTAATTACCATGTAGAAATAATCTGTAACTTGAAGGATGACTTCAAAAACTGTTTCAAGGATTTCAACGAAATTGCTATAGTCGCGCAATTTGTTGTTTCACCCTTCATGGAAATTGATATCCAACAGTTTGCAACTTCTGTTACGCAGAATATTAGCGAAGACATCGCTGCGACAGAAATGGAAGTGATTGCGTTTCAAAATTATTTAGCTTTAACACTATTAGTCTCAAATACTAAATGTATCTGGCCTTCAGTAAGTAAAGATAAATATTCAGTTTTATGTCGTGTTACGTTGGAAGTGAAACTGTTATTTAGTTCAACCTATTCGTATGAATCTTATTTTTCAAACATTAAAAGCAAATACCGTAATAGACTCACAGATGAACATTTGGATAATTGTATTCGAATGGCTGTATCAAATTATACTCCAAACATTAAGAAAATTGTCAGTGAGTCTGAGTGTCAGGCTTCTCATTGAACACGCATTTTTTATCTGCACATGTTTTTGTTCGAAATCGTGCGTTGCTTTTTTTATTTCTAATTACCTTTATTAAATCGTATGTGACATGGTGACGAAAAATTTTGTTAATTTTTCATACACCTACGATTGGTAGGAATGGATGTAGTTATGCAGTCTGTGTTAGTTATTAGTTTATTTAAATTTATTTGCATGTATTAGTAAAATATGCGCATACAACTGTGTATACTTTCATTTAAGTTGGCTTACATTGCTTACGACTAGGTGGATCACTGAAAAGGTTGGCGACCATTGCTCTAGACCAGAGTTCCCCAAACTTTTCTGTGTCGTAGACCCCTTGCCATGTTTTTCCGTGTTGGGTAGACCCCCTACTTACCTGATATTGATTTCTTGTAAATTTCAAACTGTAGTGAAGTTTAGTGTTAAAAACTTAAAGTAAAAACACACATACATTTATTAATTGAATTTAAATTAAAGCTACTCAAAATAAAATTTTGTACCTGTATGTAAAATATACGTAACATCAAATAAACAGGTGTCTGACCAATAAGTACCCGCAATGGGAATAAGTGCCCGCATTGAAAAAAAATAAGAGGGATAAAATAAAAAAAAGAGAAAAATAATAAAAAAAAGAAGTTTTTTACTTAAAATAGTACAATAAACGAGTTTGTTTATTAATTATAACATAAACGTATGTTCTACAATAATTTCACTGTTAGTTTGATTAAATTCCGCTTCTTATACGTTTAAGTTATCTAAAAATAGGCAAAAAATTAACGAATTTTAGTGTGTACCTATCCTTGAATTTTCAGAATAATTTAAAAAAAAATATTTTCTGTAAAGGGGAGTTCTTTAAAAAAATCAATGCGGGCACTTATTCCCAATGCGGGCATTTATTGTTCAGACACCAATAAACATAAAATAAACTATAAATAAAATAACATAAGCAATAAGTCAATATTTTTAGTAAGAAGGATGAACCTGATGCTTTAATAATAAATTATCAACATTTGGCGTCAATTTTGTAAGGGTTAATCTTAAATCTCCTCGGCTAATGATGTCCAGTCTGTTTCTTTTCTTCGTTAGGAGATTGGTAGCAGCGCTGAACCCCCTTTCCACTAGGTAAGACGATGGAAAGGAAATTAAAAATGTCCTCGCTATATTCCATAATACGGGATAAGTAACGGGTATGTTGTTTTGCAGCCAGAATTGCTGATATCCGTTTTTAAACTGAACCTTAAGTTCTTCGTTTGTACTTAGTTCAGTCAGTTCCTCTTGTATTATGACATTCGTTTCTTTTATGTCACCATATGGATTAATTATCCACGGTGGTATTACCATAGTCAAAATATCCTCAACCCTAGAACCAAAATCTGAATAGAGGGCATTTAAATGTTGAACGTAAGTTGAAACGTCGTCTACCTTGTCTGTGACAAATGGGGGAACTGAGAAAATGCGCCACGTCCAATATTTTGCTTCATTAGTTTAACTCTGGCAAGAAACGCTGATAAGATGGACTCTGTTTTAATCAAATTTAAACTGTCGCCTTGTAATTGCAAATTAACTATATTAAATTTTGTAAACAAATCTGTTAAATAGGCGATGTCTGTTTTCCTCTTCATTAAATTTTCTTTTAAAATTTTATCTTTAGTATCCAGAAATTCTAAAATAGTCTCAAAAAGTGCAAAAAATCTTGTCAAACATAAGCCTTTCGACGTCCAGCGTACTTCAGTGTGAAGGAGTAATTGATGAAAGTGTTCGTCATTTTCTTCACACAACTGCGCAAATAACCGCGTATTCAACTCGTTGCTTCGGATTCGGTTTACTGCATCAATGACTAAATGAAGTGATTCATGCAATCTGACACTAAAATTTTTAGCAATTAAATGTTGACGATGGATGACGCAATGTATTGCTCTGACACATTTTGTTTTAAATAGCTTATAAATCCATGATAACGTCCAACCATGGCAGGTGCTCCATCTGTAGCTACTGATATTATATTTGATAAAGGAATTGCTTTTTCAATGAAGTAATCATTCAAAACATGAAATATTGATTCACCTTTAGTGTCGGTTATCAAAGTTCTTGCGAAGAGCAGTTCTTCGTAGATTTCTTGTGACGTCGAAGCGAACATTCTGTCCAGTGTAGGTATCTTCTGAAATTTATCTTTGAGTGTTTCAAATCTCTCTCTGTTTTATCAGGGTGGCATCTTCCCAGATGATCTTGCAGTTTAGATGGTTTCATAGCCTCATTGCCCAAAACTTTGTTGCATAAAAGGCACATAGGCGATTGTTTGTCCGGCAATGATGGAATGAAGCCAAATTTCAAATAATCAACACTGTACTGTCTACCTTTCTTTTTAGATTGGGACATGGCATCAGTCATCTGTGGGCAAAATTAAATTATTTAAATAAGACAGAAAATCCAGCAGCTGCATATTAAAAATATTTTTTGATTTTTCCGAAAACATTCCAAAATTCGAACATATTCTTGCAACAATTAGCTCGAATTACGGAGATTGCACTGTAATTATATTACCGATTGCTAAAACTTTCAAAAGAAACTATTTAGGAGTACTCGTGTAATTTTGCATGATTGAATATTTAACTACTAATAACTAAAGTCATGATTGGCGTAATTGATCTATCTTTGCTAACTACGAGTACAAAACTAAAATTTAATAAAAAATAATGTACTTACTTTTCTCCAGCACTCTCAAACAAAATAACACTGACTCACTATAATTTGTGTGATATACTATCTGTTTATATTTTTTAAAATATTTTCTTAGCACTTTCCTTTTCAAGATTCAGGAAACGAATAAAAGTATTTGTCCCACATTCGTATTTATAGAGTGACGAATTGAACAAGTCAGTGCAAGGTAGCGAATTTCTGAGACTGCGACTCTCAGGTTTTTACAAGTTCAAAATGTATTGCGGCCACAAAGCGAATACCAACATCCTACAACTTACAGAATTTTATAAGCATATATAATAAATTTTTTACTTCATAGGTACGTTTATAAATAATGTATATGTTTTGATATTATAAGATAGTATGATGTAAGTAAATAGGTACTATCAGCGTATGTGTTGAGATCCACTAGCGTGGACCCCCATATTCATTTCATGGACCCCAAAATTTTTTTTCGCTGACGTAGACCCCTTGCAGGTTGTCATAGACCCCTAGGGGTCGATATAGACTACTTTGGGAATCAGTGATCTAGACTATGTCATGACAAAACTAGGTTCGTGCGTTAAAAAAAATAATGAGTACTAAGCATTAAGTGAATGTTTATTTTGTTACCGCATATTCTCTTTTGGAATACCTTGTCCTCTCCTGGGGTTACTCTCTGGATGCTCAGCGCGGAAATTGCAAAAAGGATTATGAGGTAGGCAGTTAATTACTTTGTATCGAATTTATCGTAATTTTCAGTTTAATTGTGCTTTATCCTGTATTGTGATAGTTACTGTATTTTGTTTCATATCCGCGAGGCAGACCTGAATTAAAGTTATTATTATTATTATTATATTATCAATGACGAAAATAAGTGACATGATTTTTCGTGATATGCAAAAATAAATCAAAATATTTCCTCCATGGTGGCCTGAAAAGTAAAAATAACGCCACGTGACAAACCGCAGCTACAGTCACAAAAATTTATCTTAAAACGCACATACTCAATTCACATCAATGGACCACGATAGTACAAGGCCTTGATGTATGGCATCTTTTCCATGAACTTGTCTTAAGAACAATCGTGTCAAACATAAATCCGTCTTCAATTCCCTCCACGTTTCGGAAATCAACTACAGGCGAATAAATAACTGGAAATTTCTGACCTACACGCACTTTTTCCCGGATCCTGTCCGCCCAGTTTCTCTACACATAATTTTTGGAGGAGGATCGATAAAAGGCGAAGAGTGGAGTGAGAGACGAGGCAGGAGAAATGGCGCAAAGGAATGCCTTCGGCACCGAAGAACGTCGAATAATAGTACAGTGATCGGGTTGAATATTCTATCGAATCTTCAGAAAAAGTAATGGCATGCTGAAATTGGACATGGCGCTGGGCGTTTCTTGTTAGTCAAAATACAGCACTGTGTTTTGAAAGTACTAAGCCTTCCTCTGTGTTTCGAAAATTCGTCGTCTTAGTTGTTTCTCATCTTGGGCTTCCCAGCCTCCATGATAAGCCTTCCTAGACGGTAAAGCCCAAATATCCTCTATTGGGCGAGCTGCGGCAGGTTTGGACGATTATCGTTTTTGGGAACCCAGTTTTGGATATCTCTTGAGTAAAGGCCTGATACTAGGCCTGGCCAAAACATGATATGGTGATTAGCATGAAGTTCGTGGACAAACTGAAGCAATTTGGAAGGAGTTATCAATATAGCTCTGACTATTCAAAGTTTTACTCCGCACTCTTCCCACAAAGGGTAGGGATATACCTCTGTTAGAAACTGCTCACCAGACAAGGATTTTATCTGCAAATTTCGCTTTATTTTGGTATCTAAGATTCCTCTACGTTGTCGGTATGAAATCCATCGTTCCCCTTTATTTCAGAATCACTCAAAGTCAAATACTGTTGGTCATCTAAAATAGTTATTTTTCCATTGGCAATACGTACTCGTATCTTGGTATACAAAGAAGTTGCGCTTGAGAGTAAACTGGTCGACTTCTTTTTCAAGGTACTCTAGAAGCTGCCGACTTATGAACCTCTCCATCACCTTAATTATCACAGAAAGCAGAGCTATGGGTCTGTAGTTGTAATTGTCGGTCTTAGATCGTTTTTTGGATGGTCTGGACATGAGCCAATTTCAAGTTTTCTGGGAAACTGCTGGTTTCCGTAAGACATCTGGAAGAGACGTGAAAGTACTGGAGCAAGTTCCGCCGTATATGTCTTCAGTACAATGGCAGGAATCGACTCCGGACCAGACGCTTTGTTGATGATTAGCGACAAGAGCACCCGTCTGGTAATAGGAACATAGGTCAAGCCTCACCTCACCTCAAACAATTGATGTTATAAAAGTATTACGGTTTCAATGTAAAAAGTATATTTATTTTTCTCACTTAGGCAGCAGCGGTGGCCGCAGTAGTAGAATCTTCGGTCTCCTGATCAGTCGCCGTGCGCTGTGCGGGTTCGAGTCCCGTCCCAGGAGAAATTTTTCTCTCGGCTATGGATGTTGTGATTGTCCGTAGGTGGTAGACGGTCTCTGACTGTCGAACGCGGAGGTACCACCCGGCGGATCTCGTAGGCGGAGCCAGAGTGTGTGCATGTCGCATGCACACGTGTTCCCTCGCCAAAGTCCGTGTGGCGTTCCCCCTTTCCCATGTATCCCCCTATAGCCCCACGGTACCCAATGGGTGCTTAGGCCTTACGCCTTCGTGGTAGTTGGAGTATATAAACAAAAACTATTAACCTGAGAAATTTCCATTACTTACCGCATTCCTCATAAGAGAAGTTACACCTGCTCCCCTGGGTAAATAATGAAAACGATAAGATCCCTGCATACATGTAAAACTTTTCTGGCATGCTAAGCACTGAATTGTTACTGCTATTAAGTCCTATATCCCTTTTTGGGCATTCCTAACAATTATTCAATACAAGCCGCGACAGAGTCCATCTTATAACTGAAATCACGCAGTCTATAAACGAGGAAGAACGACAGCAATGCTGTTCGTGCCGTAAAAAGGACCCCGAAACTTGACGCCTGGAGTACCAGTGATGCTTTGACAGGGTTGACAAGTTGAGGAATTTTTCCCCAAATTAGGGGAATTTTTAGGTGGGGAATTCTTGGGGGACATAACGTTCTGAATGTTCTGTGGGATATCATATGTTTCGATAGAAATCATCCCCCGGCTTTTTGAACCAAATCTACCCCTTTTGATTAATTAAACTGTTATTTATTCTGGGGAACCTTCCTGCTTGTTCTGGTAAAATTTGGTCCAACACATCTGGCAACGCTGTGCTTTGACAGATCCGCCATATAATAATAAATAATAATAATAATGTTTATTGTCTAAACTAAACCCGCAGAAGGCTTGCCTCGTACACGGGTGTGCATGACCTTATAAACAATATACGTCCTAATTAAACTAGAAATAATAATAACAATATTAAGTAGGACTTTAAAGCACACATTGTTTGACAAAGTGTGAGTTTGGTTGGTTTCATTTAATCGTAGATCCTTTTTTAAGTAAAATGTCTCACTTAGGGCATTTTTCTAAATCGGTAACTTTGTCCCATTAGTTGACTTTCATGTTAAATGTGACCTTTTTGTCACCGAATCCGAAAATAAAGACACATTATTATTACTATTATTATTATATTCATTCTAGACCACTTACAGATAAAGTTACCAGGATACTTCAGTATTCAAGAACCCTATTTCAACGCAGTTTCTCATACACTCATTTTATTTTTTTACTTTCCTAACCATTTTTTTGCTTTTCTACTTTTTGCTGTACTTTGCTTTGGAAAGTATGTCAGCTCTCGCTTTATTGTAATAATTTATTACTATAAATTTTAATTTGTGGTGAATACTTCATTATTATATTAGTATATATACGAGCCCCTTCCCACTTCAAGATTTGTACCAAAATATGCCTTTATAAACTAAACGTGACGAAACTATTTACTTCTAAAACAATCTATTTTCTCAAAAACATTTTCGATACACTCTAGTCGTAAAAAATACATATTTGAAATCACTTAGACCTATAACTAATAGAACATCTGAACAAATAAACAATGTGCGAATAAATGCGCAAAGTTAACGAAGCAACAATTGAAAGATTACCATTGGGTAACATCACTTTCATTTTTCATTACGGCTGAAATTCTTTGGGGCATGGTGTTAACGAAGTTTTGGCCAAAATTTGGTGTATACCCATATTTCTTGAAACTTTTGTCTCAGTTCGGTGATTGTACGAGCAGGATGTTGTCGTAGAACCTTTTTCATCTCGTGCCACAAAGTTTCAATAGGTGACAGATCTGGACTGCTAGAAACCCATTTCAAAAGGGGTACATTATTTTCTTCCATCTATTTTATAGCCTTTTTTGAGGTATGGCACGCTGCACCATCTTGCTGAAACACAAAATCTTGGCCGGATGTCAAACATTCTTCCATCACTGGTAAAAGCAATTATTCTAAAATTGCCAAATATTTATTTGTATCCACAATTCCATCAATTTTTTTTGCGAATAACTCTACTGCGTCACCAACACACTTAGAATCGGGCCTCATCACTCCATTGTATTGCACACCATTGTTGAGGTGTCCATTGTTTGTGTTCTTCAGCCCATATAAGCCGATCTTTCTTTTGCAGTGGAGTTAATAGTGGCTTTTCTTTGGCCTCTAAACAAGTGAAACTTTAGGGTTTTTAATTAACTTTTTTTATAAGGATACTTACCTTGCAAGTACTAAATCCCAGTTTGTGGGCTTCTTTATGAGTTGTGGACCTCGAAATTCTCCCTCCAACAGCGTCACTCCACAGAGCACTTAATTGTAAATAATTGGCACGCCTGTTTTTCACGATTATTCTTCTTAATGCTCTTCTGTCGGCATTTGTGATATTACTTTTTTTCACATATCGTGGCTTAAAATTAACTGAACCAGTTACGTTATATCTTCTAACAAAATTTCTCACACTGTACCGCGATAAGTCTAACAAAGTTGCAATTTCTGAGTTTGATTTCCCAGAATTAAAAAATTTAATTATCAGTAACCGAATTTTCTCACTAATAACCTTTTCTCTACCAATTTTGAAAACCTTTACTACCCAAAACTATTTTAAACGTATTCTGACAGCTGTAATTAATAAAAACAAGTGTCGTGGCTTTTATTTTTCACAGCCACCTACAGGTATGCTTTATAGACTTATTTTGCATTGAAATGAAAATAGGTTAATATGCTGTAATTGCAACATGTGTTATTTTTATGCTGCAAATTTGATTAGGGAGTGATAAAGTTGGTGTTTTCTACTATATATTATCAGAATATTCATTGTTAATATTTTAAACCTATAACACCCTGCTAAATTTTTATTATTTGTGCTTGATAAGAAGAAAACTAAGATTTCAATAGTTGGGCCAACTGAAGTGGGGAGAGACTCGTATATATATACAATGTTGTAAAGAAATAAATAAAGAGGTTTATTATTATTACTATTATTATTATTTCTGCTATTAGTTGCCGCGTTACTTAATACACTGAACAACAGCCAAAAAATATCCTAAATAAAATCAACAAAATATTTTTAATGTGCTAAAACCGGAATGAAACTTATTTTTTCAATATTAGTTCAAGTTTTAGAGATACGGTAATTATATGTGTTCCTGCTGTGACAGTGTTAATATACTGTAATTCACAAGAATGCACGTGCTACATTTTTATATTCGGCAAGGAAAGATGATGTAATCGGCATGATTGTGTTACGTTATACATACGTGTACATTATATTGTTTTATATTAGCCATTTTTTCCTCAGTTGGCTGACAGCGTTCATGCAAGATGTCTCGAAAGTGTGTAAACAATCCAGATCAGTTTTGTTACGTGTGTGGTGATGTGACTTTTGCGTCTCAGAGACGGTCTATTACTCCACTAATAACAAAGGCATATCAGCTTTATTTCGGTTGTAAACTAGGTGATCAAGACAAACAGTGGGTACCCCACATCTGCTGTAATACATGTGCTTCAAGTCTGAGGAGCTGGTTAAATGGCAAAAAACGATCTATGCGCTTTGCTGTCCCAATGGTTTGGAGAGAGCATACAAATCATATTAATGATTGTTACTTTTGCATGGTACCTTGTGTTGGACAAGCCACAGGTATGTCCAAGAAACAAAAATCGGTTATTAACTACCCAAACATACCATCTGCGATGAGACCTGTGCCTCACAGTGACGAAAATCCTATTCCAAAACCCCCAGAATACTACACTTGCGAATCAGAAAACGAATCAGATCATGGCGATCGAGTGATTCGTCAGGAAGAAGATATGCCACCAACGTCAAGAGATCCTGATTTTATACCGAGCACGTCAAGCCACCAACCGCACAAAATAACACAGTCAGAATTAAATGATCTTGTGAGAGATTTAGAACTTCCAAAATGTAAGGCAGAGTTACTTGGATCAAGACTGCAGCAGTGGAACTTGTTAGAAGACGATGTTTCGGTATGTGTTTTTCGTAATCGCCACAAAGACTTAGAACCATTTTTCAATATGGAGAATAACTTGGTTTTCTGTAGTAACATTAACGGCTTACTGGCGGCTTTAAATATAAACTATAACCCAGAAGAATGGAGATTGTTTATAGACAGTTCAACATTGAGTTTAAAGGCAGTGTTATAGCATATTGGAAATATTTTACCATCTCTTCCTGTAGGGTATGCAGTTCACATGAAAGAATCATATGACAATATGAAATACCTATTGACATGCATAAAATACGATGAGCACCAATGGCATATTTGTGGCGATTTGAAAGTTGTTGCACTTTTACTTGGGCTGCAGCTAGGCTACACAAAGTTTTGCTGTTTTTTGTGTGAATGGGACAGTCGTGCAGAGGCACTTCATTACACCAGACAAAACTGGCCTGTTCGTCAATTCCTAGAGCCAGGTCAAAAAAATGTACAGCATATGCCATTAGTAGATTCGAAAAAAAATTTATTACCACCACTGCATATCAAGTTGGGCCTAATGAAAAACTTTGTCAAGGCATTAGATAGAGATGGGTCAGCTTTTCAATACCTGCGTCAGAAATTTCCAAGACTAAGTGAGGCAAAGGTTAAAGAAGGTATTTTTGTTGGGCCACAGATTCGAAATATTTTGAAAGATACACAGTTTGAAAACACTTTAACAGGTATTAAAAAAAACTGCTTGGAATGATTTCCGTCTGGTGGCCACTAATTTCTTGGGAAATAGAAAAGCTGACAACTATAAAACCCTTATCAAAAATATGCTGTCATCGTATCAAAAGATGGGCTGTAATATGTCTCTTAAGATACATTTCCTACACTCACACCTGGACTTCTTTCCTGACAATTGCGGAGCCGTAAGTGATGAGCACGGCGATCGTTTTCATCAGGATATTTCAACAATGGAAAAAAGGTACCAGGGAAAGTGGAATCCTTGCAGACTACTGTTGGACTCTTGGTAGAGATGCTCCAGAAACGATCCATAAAAGAGCAGCAAAAAGACAGCGCATATAGTGATTCTTATAAGTATATGAATCTTGTTACTTTTTTAATATATCCTTAAAAATAAAAAGTTTTTTTTCTAAACCGCAACTAATTTTTTTATTTCATTGTCATTTTTGGATTCAGCGCCCCAAAATTAACAAATAAGTGCACTTTTCCCACAAGATACAATTAAAAAGCTAAAATTTGTTGTCCAGTGATATCAGCCAGTTATCAATAATTCTTCTAAGATCATCACCCCCGAGGATTGGGCTATAACAGCAGACGAAAGGACGGCGGAGAGGTCAGAGAAGCAGCCTCCCCTCTTATAATTCCGAAAATGTCGACTTAGATGAGAAAAGTTTCTGGCGAGATCCCGGAAAGGATTCAGACACAAACGCGGCGAACTTGCTTGATGCAGCGCAAGAATGTTCACTTTCGTTTCACTTGTGCGATTTTCGGGTTGGAGGCACGTTTTCCCCAACTTCGCCTAAGGAACTAAGAGTGTTTACGATAGTTGTATCTTAACTATGCAAATGAGTGGGTGATAAAGGCCTTTGAAGGTCACCATGAAGACGTCCAAGTTTTGTTGGGTCACGGTGGCCGTATTTTGCGTAAGGTCTCTCTGCTTTTCAGCGGAGACCGACCGATATGGGACCTTTCGCCGATACTGATAATCATCCTAAATCAACGAATTTGAACAAATCAGAAGGAGCTAAGGATATACTGTCGCACTTAGGTAAAAGGCGCGAAGTGTAAAAATCGAGGTCTGAGAAAATTGCGTTTAAAATTCTGGATTTTTTCAGACTAAATAAGTCGGATTATTCCAATATAAGAAATATGAATCAATACGGCAAATTTGCATAAACTTCGAAGTTAGTCATTTATTTTAACAGTGAGTAGATCTGATCAAATGAAATGTTTTTTTCCTTTAACATTTTTCTGGTAAAATTGAAGTAACAAAGTTATAGTCCTTTAGAGGTTTGAGTACCGCCCTGTCTCAATAATAATATTATGTGCTCGTGTTTGGCAACAACCGATACAATCCGCCTTATCGCTTCATCGCATCGGAAACAAAAAAGCGAAAGAATTTGAAACTCTTATCACGATGTTTTTACTACAATTTTATTCAGTTGAATTCAGTCAATGTGTCAGTCGGCAACGCGTGAGTGAATAGTGGTGTTTGTTGCATGGCTCAAACGAAATAAAAAATTTCACATGTTTACGAAAATGCTGAACTTGCTGCCGCGGCATCACGGATTTATGGGGATCGGTTTCCCAATCGAGTGCACAAAGGGCTCGTGAATCAGGTGACTTAAGACCTCACAGGGGAGGGCATGCCGGTACTCCAAGACCGCACGATCAAATACAGGTCCGCACTGAAATACGTGTTGGGAGGATACTTTATAAAACAAGGTAACATTTTTTTTTATTTTTTTTTATTTTTACACACATATTTTGGTTTATCTTCCTTCTACAATCATTATCTGAAAATTAATGACTCAACTTCAAAGTCACCCTGTATATACATCCACTTAAATGTGATTTCATATCATAATTCTTATGTAGGCATGACATAGATAATAATAATAATAATAATAATAATAAAAATAATAATAAACTGCCTGTATTCGATTATTTTACATTATACGTATAACTACAACTATAGACGTAGATAAGCCAATGAAATTCTGAAAATCGAAACGGTACATCTTAATATTTATAATAATGTACTAAATGACATACAAAATGCAACACCGACTAGGACTGCTGTAATTTTGAGCATACTCTTACAAGTTTCAGGTCTAGTGATAAAGATAATGTGATTAAAATTTTAACTAGAAATTTCGCAAAATAGTTGAGATATCCCACCTTCATATTAATAATGTGTTCAAGCTCCTCGCTACACACCCGCGGCATTGATTGGATTAGGCGACTGATGTCTTCTTGGTGTATTGTCTCCCAGGCCATCTGAATTTGGTTTCGGAGAGGCTTGTTTGGGAGAAAATGCCCAAATATGGCAAGCCTGGTTGACTACAAGCAGAGGGTGAAACTCATATGGGCGAATGAGAAACAAAGCAGTGTTACTGATGCACAATATGACAACTATGTCACACCCTCAAAAAATGGCGGCTTATTCACAACTGACGTCTGATTGACCAGATTTAAATTTCCGGCGGGTTTCTTCTTGTGTTTTCTTCAACATGCCATTTTCGTAACATTTCATTTTAATTCAATAATAAAGTCCCTATTAAGTTATTTGAGCCATATGCCTTTTGCTCAGAGTCGTGAAGTATAAAAATGCAAGTGCATAAAGCTGTAATATGTTTGTAAATACTATAAGATAAACACCAAATGAAACTGTTTTTTTTAAGCTGATCCAAAGTGATCCCAATCAGTAGCCAGGCTTCTAGCAGATCCTGAGGAAGATTGTAGATGCAGCGGTTACCCATTTGAGGAATCTAATATTTGAAGATCATCCTTGTTGCAATCTCCACATAACTTTTTGAACAGTGGAGTGCTACGAAAAGTTAAGTCCTTAGAATTATCAGAAGTTTGAAGATTACTTGTGATCTAACAAAAAAGCACAGCACTGAAGAATATTTGCAGATCATAACTTTAGTAAGTTTTTATATGACTCAATAACCAGTGATGATTTGTACTGCTTTTGTCCAAGTATGCAAAGCTCACTATAATTTCAATGTAATCGAAGCTATGCTGAAGATCAAAAATGGCTGAGATGCAAATCAATTTATTTGTCATTATTTTGGATTTACTTAATAGTGGAGGCTGGTGTCCATATCAACAACTTATAGAAATATCAATAAGAATACATTGATGAGTAGAATCAAAATCTTATTTTTTAAAGGCAATTTACTAAAAAAGAAAATAATACATTCAACACTGAAATATCCTGATAATTTATAGTCAACATAACATATAGATTTAAGTTAACAAAATCCACTTCGGTTATTTTGAATCTTGTGTAAGGCATGTATATAGTTATTAGATGTTTGCAAATAAAAATAAACAAATGTGTACAAATTGTGCGTGTGGTCTCTTTTGGACCTCTAATCGTTGTTGTTGTTTTTGAACAATAACATGGGAGCCCACAGGGCGGTGACAGGGGAACCGTGACATCTCCTGTGAATTCGCTCCTATCTTACAATTTGCATATTTAGCTTGCGTTTGTGTATAAACAAGTTTGAGAATTTTTTTAGGACTCGTCCCCCTGAGAAAATTTGCTAACTTTGCTCTTCAAAAAGTTTTTGGGGCAGGTACAATTTAACAAATGTTATCTCTTGACGAGAACAATTCCTTTGGGTGTGGACAATAAATTTATTGCGCTAATAAAAGAAATCTGTGAAATGTAGTAACATATCTACACCATTGAAGTTTTGATTTATGCAGGTGCCAATAGGGCGGGGAATGAAAACGTCTGGTCCATAACAATGTTAATACTAACTTGTTTGTAGAAAAATGTATGAGATTCATATAATAAATATATATTAAGGTATTTGCAATGTATGCTTTTCTTCTGAAGCTTTCCAGATTACTAAGTAGATATTAGTGATTTTATGACGGTGTTATTAACATTGCGATTTTAACATACAAAAAAGCACTTGTTCGTCAAGATAGCGCACATGCTGTTATAAGATCTCTCATATCCCACCAAATTTCTCTATATAGAAAGTATAGCAATCTCAAATTTATGTCTAGAGCTGGCAACGTAGCGCATCCTCATGAAGGCACAATCCGGCAATCATGACGCACCATCAAAAAATTGCCGCTGACAAGTAGATAAGCCGTGTTGTAATTGAATAGCATGAAATTAAACCTCTTTCAGTACACTGTATATATATATATATATATATATATATAACTTGAGACGTGGTCATTGTCGTCCAATTAGGTGAAAAATTAAAGCTTCCGCTTTTTGTTGGATACTTCGACAAAATTTAAGCAAGGAGGACTCTTTATACTTTTTTTATTCTCTCTAGCTTTCAATGGCCTTTGCCATCATCATCAGGAGCTGCAATTACATTGATAACAGTAGCAACAATAGTGTAAAATAAATTTAAATTACCTTACAGTAATACGTGAGGATGTTGCTAATTGTTGTTTACGTTAAGGGTGAAACACCCAGTAACATGGTGAAAGCTGGATAAATGGTACAATGGTCAAAATTATACAAACTACACACAGTTGTATGACAAGAACAAGTTAAAAACAGATTAAAAAATATTTAAAACGAAAGTTAAGCATTACATCGTGAAGCCACTTGATGATTGCACAAAATGGTGGGCATGGAATAATGAGTAAGATGAACCTTTTGACAGATGGCCGAAGGTTAGCAGTCTCGGTGTAGAATGACACGTTCTTATCCAACATATCTTGAAAATCACACCATCTGAAGTGATTTGGCAACGTAGCACACGCCTACAAAAGAATTTTCATTACATCATTATTATAACTATTATTTCTTTTTTAAAAGAATTTGTTTTCATCACTAGTTCTAACAATTCTTCCATGCTGGAGAATATCATCACCAGGAATGAAAATGTTCAGACCATGAATATTTTTGATCTGTTCATGCAACGGAAAATTCGATAAAAATATATTCTCCAGTTTTTACCGTTCCCAAATTTTCATATAATAAGGATATATGTATGATTTTATAATGACCTGTGTTATTATTGACACTGATGCTTTCACAAATAAGTAACTACTCATTTGTCAAAACAACAAAAATATGTTAATAATACATGGCGTTATAAAATATTCCACATATCATTAGAAATGCGCACTATAAAATTCTACAGTAGTTTTAGATTTATGCAAAGTTCCGGCAACGTCGCATGCGGCGTCGTGGCAACCATGTGGCATCCAGAAAAAATGGCGATTGACACTGACTTAAATCAACCGTGCTGCCCTATGATAGCATGTGACTAAAGCTTCTTCAGTGTGTATGTTTTGTGCTGTGCAAACTAAGCCAAACGTTCTATTGTTTGAGTTTGTGAAGACTTGTTGAGCTTTATCGAGCGCGCGGACGCGGCATTACAGTCCATCTCCTTGCAGCACGTCTTCCTTAACGATTGCCTTCCACGGATCGATCCGAGATACGATTCTCCTCATCCGATAATGGTAATCTTCTCTCCTCGCGTCTTCTCGTTCTCCGCTCAAGACGGCGTAGCGATTCAATGAATCATCGCTAGAATTCAACGGATCGGACAATAGCTCCGATAATTGTTCGATAGCACTGTGTAACTGCGTTATCTGCCATTAGCACCCGATGGCTTAGCGGGCGACGCTGCGACGTAGATGTAGCGGTTATATCACCATCATAACGGATAAGTTGTTGCCACTTGAACAGCTTTGAGCTGGATGGACGTTATGGGGATATTTTTTTTTATGAAGAACCGCTGAAGTATACTAAGTGACATATAAATCCGAACACCCAGTTTAAATGGTTTTATTTTAATAAAAGTTGGTGAATGTATTTATCTTACTGTAAATAACAAGTGAAAAAATTTTCAGCAATATCAGTTGGACATTCCGGTTTTTATACTGCTTTTTTTTAATTCACTAACGCTCTAAAAATAAATATTTCAGCCGCAGTACAGAATCAACGTTGGCGGATTTTGGTTCTTGACATCCTTTATGATCGGTTACGATGCCTATAGTACGGAGACCTGTACGATTTCGTCAACTTAGTGAGTTTGATAGGGGCCGTATAGTGGGACTTCGGGAAGCTGGACTTTCTTTTCGGGCAACTGCAGTTAGAGTGCAAAGAAGTGTAGACACTGTGGTTAGGTGTTGTCAGGCATGGCTTCGAGAAGGCCGTACGCAAAGAGAAAGGGGCACTGGACGCAGAACAACAGACCGTGAAGATCGCCGCCTAAGATTATTGGCCTTAAGGGACCGTTTCTCCACTACCAGGTCCATTGCAAATGAATGGTTTGCAGAACATGGAAGACCTATTGGTATGCGAAGTGTTTACCGACGAATGAGAAGTTTTGGCTTGTTTTCATACCGGCCACACTGGCTCCCTTTAACTCGAGAACACCGACGTAATCGCCTTGAGTGGTGCAGACAACGGTCACTCTGGGATCAGGAATGGAACAGCATTGTCTTTAGTGACGAGGCTCGATTTTGTTTAGGCATGCACGATGGTCGTGCCAGGGTTAGAAGGCGACGTGGTGAAAGGAGGAATCCACAGTTTTTTGTTGAAAGACATGTTCATCACACTGTTGGAGTTATGGTTTGGGGTGCTATAGCTTATGGTTCCAGGTCACCTATAATCTTCATCAGAGGTAACATGAACGCGCAGCGTTATATCCACGAAGTTCTAGAACTCCATCTTTTACCCTATCTTGACACCCTGGCAGACCCAACTTTCCAACAAGATAATGCCCGACCACATGTTGCAAGAGTCACAATAGACTTCTGTCAACATAATGATGTCACATTGTTACCATGGCCACCAAGATCTCCCGACTTATCCCCAATTGAGCACGTGTGGGATATGATGGGTAGGAGATTGCTCAATTTGCAACGTCCTCCTCAGACTCTAGAAGCACTTCGAGAGGAGTTGGTGGTTGCCTGGAATGAGATACCTCAGGAGGACATTGACCACCTGATTAGAAGCATGCCTAGGCGCGTTGGAGAATGCGTAGCACATCAGGGTGCATCCACACATTATTAAAGGTCAAAGGACTTTAAAGCAGTGCAATCATTTTGAAATTTTCATCATTTACTTATTATGCTTCATTAAGTACTTATACAAAATTTTATTAAAATAAAACCATTTAAACTGGGTGTTCGGATTTATATGTCACTTAGTATATGTCTAGTGATCGTGAAACATCTAGAAAATGAGATGTACTTACAAAGCGACATAGAAATAATGAACTTATTATAAATATTTTTTATCTATTCGACATTATCTGTCAGGGCGGTCCGTAGGATCTTTGCTCTTGGTTCAAGTATTGAAACTCAGTAGGCCTGCCAGGGCTGGTTGTCCAGTTACCAGACCGAGATAGGGAGAAAGAAGAGGAGATGAAAGAAAGGAACGAAAGAGGGAGAGAAAAGAGAAAGAAGTGCGTCAATTTGAGTGGTGTTTTGTCATTGTCAACTAGTATCCGGGAATTTTTTATTGATCCTAAAATTAATTTAGAGATTGGTCGCTGAAGAAGAATTCAAATTTTGGTTGAACCTAAAGGCGCACGATTTGATTTTGTTCACAGTGCGAGCCGCGGCCTTGTGTGCTTGCTGGCTGTGTTTGATGGGGTATCAACGTCTCTTTCAAGGATCTCATTGAAGACATCTCATAGGGCGTTAGTGATTGTACGCAAGGTTCTGTTCTGCAGCATTTGCAGATTACGCAAACGCGTTTTGGTGAGAAAACACCAAGCTACACATGTGTAAGTAAGCGCTGATCTGATAACCATCCTGTATAGCCGAACTTTGTTGATCAAACTATAGCATAGGATAGAGTTGTCGGAACGTGATTTGGAATTGAGTTTTTAACGCTTCAGTGTGCTTGTGCCAAGAGTGACACCAAGATGTTTAGCACAATTTTCCCATGGTACTCGAGCTCACACGATGTGCCGCTACGTTTTTTTAGTACCACAAATAGTCTGCGCTTACGAATAATTAACTTTATTCAGAGACCAACCCGCGCATTTCAATACCTCGTCCACCGCATTTTGCAGGATGTCGTGAACCAAATTCTCAGAACACGACTGGACTATCAGGGCAGTGTCATCAGCATAGTGATAGACTTCACAGTTGCCGGTGACGTCATGAACAATAAGTGAATAAACCTTGAGGGACACCGGCTCTGATGTGCCGGTTTGTAAAGGCGTTATTAATTTAAATCCGAAATTTCCTACCTCCAAGGAGTGAATTAAAATGTTTTAGGGGTTAGAAGGAGGAGTCCTATCAATATAGAGAAGGCCCTTGTGCCACACCTTGTCGAATGCCTTCGAGATATCAAGAAACAAGATGCCAGTACATTCGTTACTGATTACTCGCTCAACAAGCCTAATCGCCTGTAGCTGCGTACTATGCTCAGACCGAAAGCCAAATTGCAAATCCGGAATCGCATTGTGGTCTGACGAGAAATTTCAAGGTGTTGTAGAATGACTTTCTCAGCGAGCTGACAGTACACTAATGAGACCGTAATCCTGGGGGAATACTGAACCGAATCTTCTTTGGAATTATTGTAACATCATCGGTCCCTCACGCCGCTGGTAAGTACTGGATCCTTGGCATGGCATTGATTTTTGACATGAGACAAGTTAAGGACATCCGAAAAAGCAACGTCAGCGCCTTATTAGTGATTCGATCCTCTCCAAGTACTTTACGCACAAAGAGGCCTTTAACATAACCGGGCTAGTGTACAATGCGGGATATCGGGAAATTCCACTGACATGCCACTCTTCAATGCTTCAAAGAAGACTCCTCTGAAGAAAAATCTCCGAGTGAGGCGCCACCACCGCTGACGCCGTTGGCCATTAAAATATCTCCTGACGGTTCTTACGATGTTGCTCCACGTCAAGGTCATTGTCACGGTCATCAGTTGGAAGAGAACTGCCTTTCCATAGCATCAGCGGAAAACTAGACCTTTCCTCTGTCGTGAAGACTATGCCATCAGGACCGTGGACCGCAACTTTCCAGAGAGGAATACTTGAGTCAAGCGTCCCCGTCAGAAAGTTGCTCCATTGCTTAAGGACATTTCGCACTTCATGGACAAGATTCGTCCCCTGCTTATGACATCAGGATAATAATAATAATAATAATAATAATAATATTTATTCGCCAAAATACAAAAAATGGGCAAATAAATATGAAAAAACCACAGAAGGCATCGCGTGTGTGTGGTTTATATCTTAATAACTAACAATCAATCATATATGTGTATAACAATTATTGTTAAATCTAAAAGGTATTAATGTAATTGGAATTTTGTAGTTTTAGTTTTCTATATAATTATGTATAGTCATTCGCTGCACATTACTAACCCAGTCTTTCAATTTTCTTCTAAATTTTTTTCCAAAATTAAGTATCTTTATTTCGTTTGATACTACATTATATAATTTGGCTGCTAAGAATTTAAATGATTTTTTGAATAATGTTTTGTGTGGTCTTTGGATATTAGATGAGCCTATTCGAAATCGTGTGTTATGCTCGTGTTTATAGGATTTTTCTTTTTATTACGATACTTATGGTATAAGGTGGTGGCATGTAAGAAATAAAGTTATCTTGAATCAAGTATCCCTGTTTCTTGATATACGTTGTTCGTTGGATATAATCTTGGCTTATGGAAAATGGCTTTCAAAACAGTTTTTTGTGCTATATTCAGGTCAGAAATATATGTCCTGCAGGCGGCACCCCAGGCTGTGATGCCGTATATTATATGGGTTTCAACTAACGCATGGCATAGGATTCGCAGATAACTTTCTGTAAGAATGTTAGCAAGCATTTTGAGTTTATAGGCAACATTTCTAATTTTTTTGATAACATATTTAATATGGTTATCCCACCTTAGATGTGAGTCTATAAATATTCCAAGATATTTCAAAGTGTTAACTCTATCGATTTTGGTCTTTTGGCCATGATAATTAACGGAAATTTGTTCGAAGGTAGGTAAAAATTTTGAATAGAATGTAAATGCAATAAATTTTGTTTTTTTGAAGTTAACTGTTAAAATTCTAGTATCAAACCAGTCAATGATCCTTATAAAATCCTTTTTAGCTATTTGCCTCAGTGTGCTCCAGTCATCAGCTTTATATAATACGAGGGTGTCATCTGCAAAACATATAATCTTTCCAGAACTGTTAATTTTGAATAAGTCATTTAAGTAGAGACTAAATGATAGTGGGCCTAGTACTGTTCCTTGAGGCACACCACACTTGATTTTTTTACTGTAAGTTTTTACTGTGCCCGACTTGAAAGGTAATTTTTTAAAGGATTTGTGACGCTCCCCTAAATCCAATCTTTCCATAACTTTCAGAAGTTCGACATGGTTAACCGTATCAAAAGCAATTTTTAGATCAACAAAGATACCAATAGTAGGTATGTTTTTGTGACATTAGAGTTAATTTCATCCATTGCAGCCAAAATTGCATCTGTAGTAGATTTTCCTTTTCTAAATCCATATTGGTCAGAACATATAATTATGTTTTTGTCCAAAAATTGTAATATCCTTTTTTGTAGTAATTTTTCGAAATTTTGGCTATATCGATAGTACTGATATGGGTCTATAATTTGATGTTTCCATTCTGTCACCGCTTTATAAACAGGAGTAATAACAGTTGTTTTAAATGCATCAGGACAAATTCCAGATTGGAAACAATAATTAATACGTAAGAAAGTGGTTCGGCTAAGTCGTAGGCTATTATTTTTAAATGCTCAGCCTTGATACCATCCACACCAGGACTTTTTTGGTTTTAAGTGATAGGACAGCTTCTTGTACTTCAATCGGACTAACGCTTCTAAAAAGAATGAATTGGGAAGTTGGGTTTTTGTGAACTTTTCGTTCGAAACCATTTTTTAATACTGGATGCTAAATTTTCTCCAACATTAGTGAAAAAATTTAAGAATGCATCGGATATTTGTCGTTTATCTGTTAATATTGTTCCATCACGATTCTTAATTTCATCAATATTTGGCTTTTCTTGAACGTCTTTGTTAGTTAAGTAATCGACAACTGACCACAGTTTTCTTGGATCAGATTTGGCATCTGTAATTTTTTTAAATAGGATTGGCGTTTTGCTTCTCTAACTAGATTGATAAAAATATTTTTATATTCTTTATATTTATGGGAGGTATCTGCACGTGGCGATGCTTTCATTATTTTGTATAGTTCCTCTTTTTGTTGGCAGACTTTATCAAACCTTTAGTTATCCAGGGATTCCTGCTTCTGTCAAAATGTTTAATTTTAACTCTGTTTGTACTACATTCAATTAAATATTTTATGCGTTCAATGAGTGTGTTTGCAGCATCATTAACAAATACTTTCTAGGTATCACATACCGGCTGTCTTTCCAATATACAGCTTGCTGTTTCACTCTTGAAGTGGTCGATTCTGCTGATATATGGCAATTTATTCTGTCTTATTTTACTATCACATAATACGCTCTCGGCTGTTCGGCGAGGTGCCTGCCTACCAACCGTACTCTTCAAACGTGTACGAGCATGCATTATGCTATGATCTCCTTTGCATACAATTTGCACATACTTGAGAAATTAATTCAATTAACGAAGCTCATTTGCACGCGACGCGGTGCTTTGATATTCCAAGGCTCGACATTAAGCTGAGGTAAATCGATCCCAGATTCCCATACAAATGCGACGGCGGCCAAGCGGACATTTTCGTGTGTGAACGCGATAATAAGCGTCTAATCCGATACACAACTTTGCGAATCCGACGCCTTACGTCAAATCGATACTCGCACAGGGCGGTAATCGCGGTGATTAGAGAATCAGTGTAGAAAACTGAGGACGGAAGTAGACAATATATACAGGATGTTTAGGCAATAGGTGACGCTATTTGACGGTCTTTGATGGAAACCGCAATGCCCTAAGGCAGGGTTTACCAACCTTTTTTTTGAGGCTCGCGGGACTATAATTATATTTCACGCCCCCTTAACTTTTTCGATAAATACAGAAACTTTAAAAGTTTAAATAAACTTATTAATGTTTTCTATCGAAAAACTGAACAAAATGAGACTAGGTACTAATGAGACACATGAGACTGCATGTTGGTTGATTCTAGGTTCTGTTTTTGCCAGAGCTATCATCAGGTCGCTATCGACATCAAGACGATTTCCCTGTTTGGTTTTACTTAAAACTAGAGCAGAAAAGCCTGTATCACACAAGTGAGTTGAAGAAAAGGAACTAGTATTCGCAAAGTGAGAGAAGCAAGTGTCGAATTAATAGGCAATCTTTGATCCAAAATTTCTCC